>CATIWO010245767.1:0-12947 GCA_949673435.1 Macaranga tanarius | reverse complement strand
AAATTAGAGACAACGAAAGTTGCATGATTTATTAGCTCATAGACTTGTAAAACTTAGGAACCTCGATCACGAAAGTAGACGAATCCTTCGGGGAGAATTAAATTGCTAAAGAACTTAATGAACCCTAGTTAATTAACTTGATCATGAAAATAGGCGGTATTTGGCTATGGTATTCTTGAATGATCTCGAAAGGGACTTTGAATAATTTGAGTGATTTACCCTTGACTGAGTTAATGAATTGAATTGGGAATTGATCTTGTAATTCAAGTAATAGCTAGTGGAGCAACTCCGGACTCTAGTTTTTAATTATTGAATTTTAATTTTAATATTTCAGATTTAAGATGTTCATTTTTTATTGTTAATTAGTCATTTCATTTCATCAATTATTGTTTTGTTAGCTTGTGGAAATAAAATTAAGGTTAATGCTTGGTATCAATCTCCTCGTGGGAACGATACTTTTACTCAAATCTATACTACTTGTAGCGAACCGTGCACTTGCGGAATTTGCCCAACAACTGCTATATTTTCTATCTTTGACCATGATGCCTTTGTTTTGATAGATCTAGGATCTACTTGCTCATTTGTGTCATATGAGTTTGCTTTAAGAGTGCATGGTATTATTGAACCCCTAGAACATAGTTTATGTGTTTTTATACCTGCTGGGCGTGTTGTGGTAGTTAATTCAGTTATGAAAGCTTGTCCCATAGTAGTAGATGGTGAGACTTTGTATGCAGACTTGGTGATTATCAAACTAGATGAATTTGATGCTATTTTGGGTATGGATTGGTTAGCTAAAAACCATGCTATTATGGATTATTATACTAAGAAGGTGGTTATAGATCTAGAGGGGAAAAAGATAGTATTAGTGGAAGAGAGAAAAGTTGTGCCTTCTTGTTTAATATCGGCAATGACAATATTTCATTTGATTAGAGAGGGATGTGAAGCTTATTTGGCTAGTGTTATGGATACAACCAAAACTTGTTCGGGAGTAGGAGAGGTACTTATGGTTAGAGATTTTCTTAATATGTTTTTAGATGAATTACCGGGATTACCTCTATATCAAGAGGTTAATTTTGAGATTGAGATAGTTCCAAGATCGGTACCGATATCCATTGCTCCTTATAGAATGGCACCTACTGAGTTGAAAGAGTTGAAAAAGAAACTAGAAGTGTTGTTAGAGAAAGGTTTTATCTGACCAAGCATATCACCTTGGGGAGCTCCGGTTTTGTTTATTAAAAAGAAAGATGGTAGTATGTGTTTATGCATAGATTATCGGCAATTAAACAGAATCACAGTAAAGAACAAGTATCCATTACCGAGGATTGATGATTTGCTTGATCAGTTTAAAGATGCAACAGTGTTTTCAAAGATAGATTTAAGATTGGGCTGTTGACAACTTTGGGTGGCAGAAACTTCAATTCCTAAGACTACATTCTGGACTATATACGGGCATTATGAGTTTTTAGTTATGCCTTTTGGTTTGAAAAATGCACTTGCAGCATTCGTGTCGTTAATGAACAAGACTTTTCAGCAGTATCTAGATCAGTTTATGAGTCTCTTCATCGACGACATTCTTATTTATTCTTTAAGTAAAGAAGGGCATACGCAGCATCTCCAAACAGCTTTGCAGATATTGCGAGAGCAACAATTGTATGCCAAATTTAGCAAATGTGAGTTTTGGATGGAAGAAATTGCTTTTCTTGGGCATATTTTATCGAGAGATGGAGTAAAGCCGGATCCATCAAAGATTAAAGCAATTATGGAGTGGGAGGCACCTAGAAATGTGACTAAAATTTGAAGTTTTATGGGTTTGGCCATATATTATAGAAGATTTGTTCAAGATTTTTCTATTATTAGAAGGCCACTGACGAAACTATTCAAGAAGAATGTGCAATTCCGGTGGACTGTGACATGTTAAAAAAGCTTTGAAAAGTTGAAAGAAGCTCTTACCACTACTCCAGTGCTTGCATTACCAACTGGAGATGGAGGATTGTTATGTATACGGATGCCTCGGGATAAGGTTTAAGGTGTGTTCTTATGCAAAATGGGAAGGTAATCGCATATACTTTAAGACAATTGCGAACTCATTAAGCTAATTATCCAACTCACAACTTAGAGTTAGCTGCCATTGTCCATGCTTTGAAGATTTGGCGACATTACTTATATGGAGAGACTTTTTCTATTTACACCAACCACAAAAAGATTGAAGTACATCTCCATATAGAAAGAGTTGAATTTAAGGTAACTAAGATGGATGGAGTTATTAAACGATTATGACTGCACTATAGAGTACCATCCGGGCAAAGCAACTGTAGTAGCTGATGCTTTAAGTCGCAAAACATAGGAGACTATGGTTGGAATCATTTGCTATGAAATAGAGAATCTTATGGCACTGCGGGCACTGAATTTTAATCTTGATGTTGGGAAAAATCACCTCTTAGTTACATTACAAGTTCAACCATCATTGGTGGATTAAATAGGGAAAGCCCAAATAGAAAATGTTTACTTGAAGAGAATGAGAGAAAAAGTGGGAATGGGAACAAATACATAGTTTACAATCAGAGAGGATGTCATGTTAGTGATAGGTAACTGAGTATGTGTTCCAAAAGAAGGAGAATTAAGAAGATAAATTATGGAGAAAGCACATACTATTCCATATGCGCTGCATCCCGGAAGTACGAAAATGTACTGAGATTTGAAGTCTTTTTATTGGTGGCCAACAATGAAGAAAGATGTGGCAGAGTTTGTAGAAAATGCTTGATGTGTCAACAAGTAAATGTTGAGCATCAAGCACCTGCAGGAAAATTACAACCATTGAAGATACCGGAATGGAAATGGGAGCGAATAACGATAGATTTTGTGGTTAGATTACCATAAATATTTCAGAAACATAACACGGTTTGGATGATAGTTGACTGACTTACTAAATTTGCACACTTTTTGCCTATACAACAGATGGATTCTTTAGACAAATTAGCCGCTTTATATGTATCTGAGATTGTGGAGTTGCATGGAGTGCCATTATCCATTATATCGGATAGAGATCCACGGTTCACATCCCATTTTTGGGGACGCCTAGAAAAAGCATTAGGTACTAAATTGCATTTTAGAACTGCTTTTCATCCTCAAACGGATGGGCAATCGGGGAGGACGATTCAGACTTTGGAAGAAATGATGAGAGCTTGTATT
This sequence comes from Macaranga tanarius, assembly GCA_949673435.1. Taxonomy (NCBI): domain Eukaryota; kingdom Viridiplantae; phylum Streptophyta; class Magnoliopsida; order Malpighiales; family Euphorbiaceae; genus Macaranga; species Macaranga tanarius. Next base: position 9,758 of record CATIWO010245767.1, on the reverse strand, counting down.
ATGGAGTTTGAAGGAAACTAGGATGATCATTTGCCGTTGCTAGAAGTTTTATACAACAACAGTTTTCATTCTAGTATTGGCATGGCACCTTATAAAGCTCTCTACGGAAGGAAATGTAGAAGTCCAATTTGCTGGGATGTTGAAGGCTTGAAATAAATTAAAGGACCGAAATTGATACAAGAAACTGTGAAAAAAGTTCAAGTTGTTAAGAAATGCTTGAAAGTGGCTCAAGATCGCCAAAAGAGTTATGCAGATAAACATCGCCGAGAAATGGAGTATAATGTTGGAGCAAAGGTTTTCTTGAAAGTGTCGCCATGGACAGGAATTTTGAGGTTTAGCAAGCATAAAAAACTAAGTCCGAGGTATGTGGGACCATATAAAATTCTTGAGAGGATTGGACCACTAGTATATAGATTGGCTCTTCCAAGGAAATTATCATGTATACACAATGTGTTCTATGTGATGCTATGACGATATCGCTCTGACCTTAGTCACATCATACAAGAGTCTGAGATTGAAATCTCCGAGAAGCTGACATATGTGGAAGAACCAATTGAGATACTTGATCGAAAGGTAAGGTAAAGCAATTAAGAAATAAAGAAATTTCGATAGTGAAAGTGAAGTGGAGCCACCATTCTTCGAAAGAAGCCATATAGGAAGTGGAAGAACAGATGAAACATAAATATCCTCACTTATTTCCCGAAGATGGTGAGTAGTTTAATTTTGAGGGCAAAATTCTTTTAAGGGGGAAGAAATTGAACACCTGTCCTAATTATGACATAATTATTGCCTTTAGTGTATATTAGATTATGGATTATGGATTATATTTGAGTTTAAATTAAGTAAAAATTTTCGAAAGGACTAGATTATAAGGTAAGTAAGGGCTCGATTGTAGCAATTATAAGTTTAAGGGCTAGTGGGGAAGAAGAGTGATTCATTAAGAACCAAAGTGGATATTTGGCAAATAAATATCACAATCTTTGGCTTATCTTCTTCAGCTCCTACGTGGGTATGTATATATGTGTATTTGTGTGTGTGTTTAAGTTGTTGAAGAAGGGAGGAAAGTTGCACCAAATTATCTTCAAAAGAACTAGGGATTTAGAGAGAGAGAGAGATGATTTGGCTAAGAAATTGGGAGGCTAGGCTATAAATAACAATCTCCATAGTTCAAGAACATAATTTGGTAAGTATTTATATTTTTAATTATGTTTTGGTTTGAGTTTGGGTAGTTAATTTTCATGCTTTATTTTTACTGAATTTTTGACCTCGGTAATTTGGCGATATCTAGAGCTATAGAGCTCTGATTTATGCATTTTTGGACTCCCTAGAAACTTTAGAGAGTTTTTTACATTTTCTATGATTTGAGTTTTAGCTAAATTCGTTGTTATAAGGGTCTAATAGAGCTGAACAGTTTAATGCTCACTAGATGCTCTGTTTTGGGCTGAATGAATTCTAAAACCTATAATTAATTTTGCACTTGTCTAAATTGAGTAATTCTAATTGGAAATGGAAGAAGACTCATAAACCTAGTTTTGGTAATAATTTGGGGGGTTTTTGGACAAGTATGTGTGTCTTGAGATCAAATTGAGTTAGGAGCATTTTATTGCCTTTTTATAAATTTGGGATGATTTGCTATGGTTAATTATTGGTATTGGTATGTGATAATGAATAGGGGTTGGAAGAGGAGGAGAAGGCCCTGCTCAATAGGAGGGTTTTGCTTGAGAATGAGTTGAAGCTTTTGGTAAGTAATTGTTAATCCAATGCTTACATATAATAAATTTCATGTAATTATAGTTAATAATTATATTGGATTGTGATATTGGCACATTTGAGGTCCAAGGCATTTAGTAAGTATGATATATGAATATATGTTGAAATATGAAAACCATTTGAGGTAGTATGGTGTGAAAATAAAATGTATACATATTGCATCAATGTGAGGAATATGTGTGTTTGGAGTTTGAGCTCCATGATCTGAGATTGAAAGGGGTAGAGAGTCTCAGATGTGGCCATTTATGTGATAATTATATAGATGTGCATATGTGTGAGATCTGAAATTAAAAGGGGTAGAAAGTCTCAGGAATGGCCATAGATATATGAAAAAAAAAGAAAGAAAAGACAAGCAAAAGTGAGTTTGTGCATAACGTGTGTGAACATATGAGGAGAACTAACAAGCATAATCATGCGTTATCGCATTATGGACGTATAATGTATTGTTGAATGTGGCTTTAATGTGAGATTGATGATTCGAGAAATGTGAATTTGTTGAGTAGTGTGAATTGGTGTATATGAGACACCAACAATGATGTTTAAATGATTAGAACTCTTATTGTGACTTGAATCGAGTTATATTCATGTGCTTTAATATCACTAGTCATTTCAAGGGTATTTTTGTTAATTTATACAATTGAATTAAGTCTAGATGTCTACATAAAAGTTGTAGCCCTCTGAAATAGCTTTCCATAACCTCTTGAATCACTTAAATCTGAGTTCTGTTGAGGAAGTTATGGCTAAAAGAGTACAATATAGTCAGTTGGGTCATGTCTCCTGGCACCCGCGTCGACTTGGCACCAGCGTGCCGAGTCATACTTAAGATTCAGGGTGCTAACTCGGCACGAGTGTGCTGAGTCAGCCTTTTATCAATATAATTTTGTCTTCGTATTTTGACCATAACTTGAGCTATAGATCTCCAAATGAGGCTTGGTTTGAATCTACGAAAACTTTAAAGAGTCCTCTACAAGTTCCATATTTGAGATTGAGTAGAATCTATCTTTAAGATTCTCTAATTGAGCTTAAAATTTTAGTGCTCACTTACTCCTTTGTTATTTGGACTTTCGTGCGTAGTCTAAATGTTAAATTTTTATATTTTGATGTGTAGAAATGTTATTTATATATTCTCCTTAATTAGTTCTTGAGGAGTATTATATGTTTGATTATATTATTAATTGCTTATTGAGTCGCAAGCTCATTCCTTTATAAATTATGGGTTTCAGGTATTAGATAGCCTAGCTTGAGGAGCTTGCTTTGATAGAAAGCTTAAAGCTTGGTATAGTTATGAACTCAGGTGGGACAATAACGTGCTTCATGTCAACTTCTTCATTCCATAAGCATCTTATTATATTGGCACATTAGATTTTGTAATAGAATCAAGTTATTTATGTATACATATGTAAAGCTATGTACTTTGTATAACCTTATAAATTTTGTATATAACTTATCTTTTACAACAAAAATTTTAGCATTGCCACGTGTATGATTCATAATTGTACACTTGTATGTAGTACCTAGAGGGTGCTACAATTGCACTTTGTGAGTTTATGGTGAATTACAATGTTTGGTTATTGGAATTGGTGTATAACTGTATGTAGGAGTTGGAAGAGATAGAGGAGACCCTACTCAATAAGGGTAGTTTTTATTTGAGAAGGAGTTGAAGTTTGTTAGTAAGTAATTATTAATATAATGCTTATATATACCGATTCTAATGTAATTATAGTTGTTTGATTATGTTGATTTGTGGATGCCATTTACTATGGCAAGAATGATATATATCTGTGTATATTATTGATGAGAATATGAAATAGTTGGTTGAGAATGTATTGTGAACATTTGCACATATGTTGTGCAAGCCACTTGATATGGTATGGTTATATATGAAATGTTGTGAGAATGGTAATACATATGCATAATGATTGATGTGAGGAATACGTGTGATAGTAGAGACTGAGTTAGGTAGAGAGTCTTAGATGTGGCCATTCGTGTGAGAAATGTAAACATGTAAGATCTGAGACTGAGCTAGGCAGAGAGTCTCAGGAATGACCACTTGTGTATGAAAAATATAAAATATGTGAGGAATAAAGCAACGTGTGAGAAACGTGTGATGATTTCGACCGGATAACTAACTTGCATAAACATGCATGGTTATACTATGTTTATATATATATGTTGAATGTGGATTGAATGTGAGTTTAATGTTGTGATAGAAAGGAGTTAACATGCATAGGGTATGTCTTAAATTTCTAAATTGAATTGATGTATACTTAGTGTATACTTTTGATTTATTATATATAGATGATTAGTTTATGTTGAGTAGGAGTGGTTGTTGATGAATTGATGATTGTATGTATGATATATTTGAACAGGGATTTATAGTTGTGTGAGTTGATGCATTTTGGTGAAGTTGGTACAGTGGCTGAAACTAGCTACTAGAAATCGCCAGTCATTGTTGACAGATTGGGCCACTGGCGATCACCAGTCCCTTGAATTAGGTGACCACTAGCGGTCGCCAGTGGTCTGGCGAGCGCCAGCCTTCTGGCATAGCCCGGTGATGCTTTTGACTGTATGTTGGTTCTAAATTGGTTTTAATTCCTAATGTTGGCTTTGATTATGTGATTATTAGATTAGTATACACTTGATGTGTATTTAAATTCTATGTTTTTTCTTAATTAGTTCTTAAGGAGTGTTATATGTATGATTATATTATCAATTGCTTATTGAGTTGCAAGCTCATTCCTTTGCAATTGTGTTTTTCAGGCTCAGATAGTTAGATAGCTTAAGGTGCTTTCGTCATGAGCTCCGGTGGGTCAAGCACGCTTGGTGTCAACATCTTCATCCTCATGAATATGTACTATTTTAGGCATTAGAGATTTTGTAAAGAAATCATATTTTTACTTTTGTATACTTATGTAATGCTTGTACTTTGTATAAACTTATTCATGTATATAACAAAAGTATTTGAAAATTTTTCTTATGCTTTGTGCTTGTTACATTTTGGGAACATATGTATGTGGTACTTGAGGGTGCTACAATACACATCTACCAATCTTGCCATGTCTTAGACATGGTATTAATAACTCTTAATGCCATATGCGCTTAGTATTATATCATTCTCTAAGAGTTCTTGTGTATTCGTGTATCATTTTTATTTTCTCATGCCTTTCTTTTCATATCGTTTCGAATAATGTTATTCAATTGTCACTTATTAAACTCAACCATATAGTTATATCTATCTATAACTCAATCATACGTATCTTTGATAAAATAGGTTCCATTTAACCTATTTTAGGTAAATTTAAGTAACTTAAGTGTTTATATGTGTGTTGACATGCTTCTAGTTGAGGTTAGGTTCTAAAATTTTGCATTTAAGCCCATTTTTCATAGGCACTGGCCATAGAGGCACCTCCTTAGTACTATTGAGGCACCTCCTTAGTGCCATTGAGGTGCCTCCTCAGCATTGAGGGTCTGCCTCAGCACTGAGGCGCCTCCTTTGTATACTGAGGCATCACCTCAGCATTCTGAGGTGCTACCTGATCAACCAACAGAGGCATTCTGCACTCGAAATATCAATATTTCAATCCAGAATCAATATAATCTCAACCAAAATACTTTAGAACTCACTACAACACATGTTTTAACCATTCTAACTCATTTACAATATGATAATATGGGTATTATACCTTAAACTCATAATTCAAACAACATTTTCTTCAAAACATTCAAACTCTAACAATATGAATTGAAATCATAAAAACAAACTAAAAAGAAGTCCATTCACTAGATTTTAGCTTTAAAATCTCTGAATTCTTGAAGGTAGAAAACCTTAGCTATATTGTCTTCTTCTTCTTCTTCTTATTCAAAAATAGCTCCTCCTTTCCCTTCTTCTTCTTCCTTCTGTGTTAAAACCGTAGCTCCTCTTTTTTTAAAAAATCCTTAAAGTTTTTAACACATCACTCATAAGTCCTTTTAAAATTTTCTTTTTTCAATTTGTTTCTTAATCACTTTCAATTACATCCGAATTTATAAACTTGATTTTATTCTCATTATATCTTCCATACCAATTTTACCTCAAATAATAATACTCAATTATATTTAATTAAAGCTTTCATTCTATCAAATTATTTTCAAGGACACGGATGTTACATTCTCTAATCAAATTTTATCTATTTACTGATTTTTTTGTTTAATTTTGATCATTATTTGTAATCTTTTTCACTTGCATGCTTCTCTCATCTTTGTTACATCTGTCAGTCAGTTTATCCATATATAAAGCCATTTTGATTGTTGCTTGCAAATTTATTTTTTAAAAATTTGGCATATTAAAGTTCAATTGTAGAGTCTAATTGCAGATTTCTAGCATAGATTTCTTGGGAAGTTGCTTAATTCTTTATATAACTAATCAAGTTTTTATTTTGACTTCAATTGCTTAATTTCAATTTTTTTTGATGGTTAGCGGCATTTTGATTTTTTCTTTTTTGTGTTTTTAGTTTAAATTGATACTCAATTGTTGTTTGCATGTTTAGGATTTTTTTTTTCTCTATTTAATGATGGAATTGAGTCCTAAAATTATTAGAATTCCCTATCTTCAAGTTTAGGTTTGATTGTGACTAGAAAAAGATAAAAGATTGTGTGGGTTCAAAGACTATGATTCAGGTTTAAGAACATTAGTTTTCTTCTTTGCAGGTTTTGTCTTCAATGGTCCAACCTTAGAAAAAATCCACTGATAAAATCAGAAGAAGTTAAAAAGAAAGAAATTAAGAAAAGAAAAAAGACTTATACCTAGGCTATTGTTACGTAAAGTAGGAAGAAAGATGGAGGAGGGAGAGGAGCAAATTTATGATGTGTGGTAATTAGCATAGTCATTTTAGTATGTTTCATGCATCATTAGGTTGTCTTAAGTTTACATTTTAGCTTAATTGTAATGCATTTCATTAATAATCACATATGCTTTTGGTTTTCATTGATGTTGATTAAATTTATATGCATTTGGATGGTTCTCTAATGTTTTTGAAGTTTATTTAATGTTTAGAGAAAGTTAAATGAATTTATAGAAGTCATTTGAGGCCAATAGAGTTGAGAAAGGCAATACTCGACAAGACTCGGTAATGCTTACACATCTTCATGAGTTTCCACAAAACTATATTCATGAGTTGGCAATGCTTGCACATCTTCATGAGTCAGCATAGAACCATATCTTCATGACTCGACACACCTTTGCTGACTCAGCATGGGTGTGAAGGGGCACACCTGTTCGAACTAAGTTGCACTCTTTTGGCCATAACTCTCTCTACAAAACTTGGATTCAAATGATTCAAGAGGATGTGGAAAGCTATTTTATAGGGCTACATCTTTCATGAAGACACCTAGACTTAATTCGTTCATATGAATTAAAGATAATGCCCTCAAAGTGACTAGTGATGTCAAAGCATATGAATTTTCACCAAAGTGTGTTTTGTACCCTTTGATTTATTAACTTCCTAAGCATATATATTCTGGATTATGGTCTTTTAGAAGAGAGGCAGCAATATAGAATACTTTTTAGTCATAGAAAAATATTAGAAACAAGAAGAACAACAAAAGATTCAAAAGGAGAAAGAAGGCTTGAAGATTGGAATGACAATTCAAGAGTTTGATGCTTTCTTCTTCTTTGTGGTTCTAAATTATGTAACTGTTACTATATCTTCTTGGAAGTATTTTATTTCTATTGTTAGGATTTATTTTCATATCATGAACTATGGTTTATTAATTAATGAAAGTTAATCAATTTCTTTAAGGAGCATATTTTATTTTTATTATTTTTAATGCTTGTTTATGTTTGGCCAACTTAAGCGTGATTTTAGTTAAGATTATGCATTGAAAGATGGTAAAACTAATGGACGGAGTAAACATAACATGAATTAATTTAATGATTAGAAATAACTTAAATTATTCATATCCATAATTTGAGATAAATTTTGCTTTATAATATGTGTGCTTGATTTAAATTATTATGAGTGAGGATCAAAGTTAAGCCATAGTGTTTAAATTGTTGAATGCATGTTTAAACAATTTATAATCAAAAGAGTAAGTTGATACATTATTAGACCCAAGGAATTGCATTGCTTTAAAGAATAATTAAATTACATGGAAAATGATTTGATAGATAAATCCTAATAAATGTTATAATTGTTCTAATTATTATTGCTTTAGAATTTATTATAATAGCATATTAGCATTTAGATTTTATTGTAATTGATTAGAACTTTTATTTAATTTATTTGAGCCTTAAATAAGTTTTAAACAATTTTAATTAGTGGATAACTCATTTAATCCTTGTGGGATACGATACTTGTACGCACCATATAACACTATTTTGATCTCGTATACTTGCGGGTATTGCATTTCTAATTATGCGTAAATAATTTACTACCTCTTAAAAGCTTTTCTCTCTTCTTCGTTTTGCCCTTCCATCTCTTCGATTCAATTCAATTCGATTGGATTTCATGTTCTTTCTGTTACTTTCTCGGTTTATTATGCAATGTAATGTCTAAAACAATGTCATTCTTATAGTTTTCAATTTTAAATTATTTTTCTTTTGAAAAATAGCCCAAATTATTTGTAATTGATTGTATCACATATTATGAAAACTTTAAAGAACAAGAAGAAGAAGAAAAAGAAGAAAGGGTTTTAGATTTATATTGAAGGAACGACGGCGGCGGTGGTGATGGTGATAAAGCAGAGAGGAACATTGTTTATGTCAAAGAAAAGAAGTTGGGATGGGGATGTGAGTGGCATCTTTCTTAGGTTATTTTTGTCAATTTATTAATTTTTAGGTGAGATGGAATACTTGTCACATAGAAGTGTGTCCTATTGATGCATAGTCATTATTCCAGTAGGGGGAGATCGACTGTAAGCACCATATTATTGCTATTTTGGAAAGTTCAGATACTTGATTGAACAAAAAAAATTGTTGAGACACCAAAATAGTAAAAATTGAAAAGTTGAAACACTAAAAATGTAAGTATCCCTAAACCCATGTATACCCATAATCTAGACAATCGCGTACTAACTATATATATATATAGGCCAAATGTCCAATTTGGACCTTGAACTTTGGCCCAAATTCTGGATTGGACCTCTATGTTTTTCTGTTCCCATCTGGAACTCGATGTGCCCAAAACGTCTCAAACTGGACCTTGCCTAGACGGAAGCCCAAACTGACGTTAAGTGTAGCTGAGCTGGACATGTAGGCCCCACCATTCAAGTCTGACCCATTAAAATTAAAAAAAAAAAATACTCCACATCAGCCCTTACTTACCTCCAACATATTATCTGTTCTATTACATAAACTTTGAAAACGATAGAAAAGCTACTTAAACTGCTTCTTTTCTTGTCTTTGTTATTTGTTGGCTACCGAGTTTCATGTCTATGTCATATTTAAACCTCCCCTAACTAACAGTATTTATGAAACAATAGAAACGTTGGTCATCTGTCGCTTTACTTGATACAAGCAAAAAGGTATGAAATATTTTAATGTTGTTTACAAATGCTTCGATTTTTATAGTCGTTGTGGCATGAATGCATTGCAATTAGTGAATAAAGTTATAGAACTTTTATTAAAATAAGATTAAGTGAAGGGTTACAGTGATTAATGTTTCTATTTAAAAAATGAAAACGTAGGGTTTTGTGAAAGAAAATTAGGGATTTTTTAATTATAAGTGATATAAGGATTTGGGTTTTGTTTTATATGTTTAATAATACAACAGTAATAGAATATTGCAAATCTGAATTATTTAAGTGAAATGAAAGATTTAGATTCTCAATTTGGTGTTTTTAAATTTTAAGTGGTCCATGGTTTTATATGTTTAATATAACTTTATGTAATTAGTTTATTTAATTACTTATTTAATTAGTTTATACTTATTTGGTTCTTTTATTGTTTGATTTATGTAGTTAGTGGTATTTGATGCAGTAAGTAAATCTAAAACTAATTTATGTTTTTTTTT
>CATIWO010245741.1:0-31558 GCA_949673435.1 Macaranga tanarius | reverse complement strand
TTTTTTTTTTCAGACCTACATTTTCAAAGTGCCAAAAGATTAATTAAGGCCATCCTTCAACTCTATGAGCAGGCAAAGAAATGTGATAAATTTAAAAATGAATAATATTATTATTCTTATAAATATTAATATCATTATTTTAAAAACTATAATATATCTTAAATTATTAAAAATAATTATTTATAATTTAAAAAATTAGGGGACAACTTGCTACTTTAGCCAGTAATTTTCACCCTTATTGAGAACATTACGTCACAAACAAAATATGCATTAAATGTTAATTAATGTGTTTAAAAAAAAAAAAATTAGTAAACCCTCGGTTCCATTCCAATTTTCATTTTAGAAAATAAAATTTGTTCCACTTCAAGTGACGTTTTGAGATTACCAATAAAAATAAATGTTTTTTTTTTCAACTTTACCCTTATATTGATTTTAGAGTAAATCTTAGTTTTAGAGAAAAATATTAACTTCTAGTATTTTTAAAATTAAAGTAGTTGTAATTAATAACTTTTAGTTTTTCTAAAAAAGAGTAATATAATCATTTTCACCTATAATTATATTTATTAAATAGGATTCTTAATCTTTATGAAACAACTTTAAACGACAATTGAAATGAAACGAGAGAGTATATGACAATTAGTGCACAGATGTCAAGTAAGGATAATGTTAAACGTTGGGTTGTGTAATATTTATCAAATTGCTTCTTAAATAATAGCCCCACTAAATGAGGGATATTTTTATTAAAAAAAAAAAATTATGTCCGTAGCGCGCATGACGTGGCAAAGCACAATGCCTGTTGCTAACCGTCAAATAATGTATCAACGAAGTCAGCTGTTCATTACTTTTTTTTTTTTTTTTTCCAATAAATTATCATGTTTCCATGTTATGCACAATTCTAGTAAGTACTCGTTGTACTTGGTGGTTTAGGTCGTTTGGCACATTTGAACACATGATTTAAGAGATTAAAATATAATTTATTGAAAATTCTTATTTCTGCATTATCTCAGTAACGATGACTCTCAATCAGCTAATTAATAAATCGCTTGAGATGTTAAAATCTTTACAATTGAAAATAAATGTGTAATTTGTTTATTTTTATGGTGATAATCCTGCAAATTAAAAAGAGATCAAAATTGATTCTGAATTTTTAAACTTTTTTTTTATATAATTCACGTAGAGCTATTGCAATGAAAACAAGAAGTAATTGAATAAATATAATTGAGAATTGTATTAAGAAACTGTAAATATAAAATTTTTGAATAAAAATAAATTTACATACACAGAATATTGAATTCAATTTTGATTTTTGTCTATGAAACTGTTCTCCTGTACACTTCAACACTATTACATAGCCATTATTTTGCTTCATAGGAAGTCATCCAACTGTTCAATTAGACTCTTCAGGTGAAATTTTAATTGAACTTGTGGACTTCATTCAACTTCAAACTTTTTTCATAATGAGCCAAAGCTAATACTTTTGGCCAAATTAAAATTTTGGTACAAACATTTTTCATAATAATTTTCTTAATAACTTGTAGTTAATTTTTTATTCAATTATTTTAAAAATTTAATGTGAATATTTTGCATTTAGTTGAAGAGAAGAGGCTGTAAATCGTGATTTAATTGTTTTGTAAGAAGAAGTTTTAGGGAATTCAACCTTGAATTGCTAAATAAGTAATTAAGCTTATGGATTGGAAGTATTGCTACCCATTTGAAAAATAAACAAGAACATCTTCTCTTAAAATTACTTTTTTTTTTTTTTCCTTTTATTAGATTTGATTTTGATAAAATATTATTTATTTAAAGATAAATTTAACAAAATATAAAAAATTTAAGAGAATCACAAGAAATATAACTTGATGAACATAATGAAAATTTATTAAATTCATCTTGTTAAGTGAAAGTAATTAAATATATATATATATATTATCTAAAATTATTTCTAAAAAATTTATTGAAATAAATGCATATAATTAGGAGAGAAAAGACATTGTGGTTTTTTTTTTCTTTAAAAAAAAATTATAAGTTTAAAAGGCCATGTCATGCAGCTATCATGTTGAAAAGAGAAAAGGGTAACGTCTAATAGAAAGGTAGAGGTTTTGCATTGAGGAGGTGATGTGGGCAACAAATTTCACAATCAAAAAAGCATAACAAGGAAACATGTTGGAAGGACAGCACCTTCACAAATCAATGACTTTGCTTTTACCTTTAGATCTTCATATCCATTACTTGAAATAATTGTACTTCTATATATATATATTGTTTTCCTTTTTTTTTTCTTATAAAAAATGAATATTGCTTTCCAATGAATCAAAAGATATTCTTTAATTCAGGGAGTTGATCAACAAAAGAAATGCTCCAAAGAAAAAACATTATATTGTTTTTTTTCTTATCCTAATGGATCATCAACTATATGATACACCTAATTTATTTTTTAATCACTCATCAGAAAAATTTGAAAAAAAAAATTATTAATATTAATAGATAATGGATGTGACAACTCATATTTGAAACTTCAACAATTCTAATTAATAAAGAAAAATACTAATCAACCCACCTCTAATTAGTATTATTATTTTATTTTTATGAACTTTTCATATGCATCATTAAAACTTTTTGCTAAGTTTGCTTTCACACTCTGAATTTGAGTCAAATATATATTTCAATATACCTAACATTGTTTTTTTAAGAATATACAAATTATGCAATTTATGTTTAATAAAATTTTATTTTAGCATATGCTTTATTTTATTTTTTAACTATTAGTTTGACAATTCCTCATTGCCTTTATAAACATGAAGTTCTCAAAATGTTGCCAATCTAACAAATGAAAAAAAAATGGAATAAAAATACAATATAAAAGCATGCCTGGGCATCATGTTGGTTGGTATAAGGACATCCATTCAAATTAAATATTGAATATAATTTATGACAATTAATGTTGAAATTCTTCGTCAAATCATTTGAATTCTATAAAAATTTCCATTTAATTTAACAGTTAGAAAATTCGTGAGCATGTTGATGCCTTCATATTGACTTTTAGAGATTTTTTTTTTTTATAAAAAGAATAATAATAGTTAGAACATATTGATATTATTTTTTTTTTAATTATTTGTTTTAAAATATATTTTTTTTCTTTAGTATTGTAAAAAAATTATTGTGATTTTGATACCTTTTGAACTATGCCATCCACTATTCCCTTAAAAACAAAGCATCACAAGAGTAAATTTTGTTATTTTTAATAGGCTATAAATGAGTGGATTTGCCCACAAATTACTCGGAACTCAACTTGATAAAAATTCGTACGAATTTGTATATTAAGCTTGTTTAATAAACGAGTTGATTTCAAATTATACAAAACTTGACTCGTGAAATTTGCGAACAAACTCAAATAAGAGTTCATGAACCAACTCGTAATTTTAATGTATTACTAATTTAATTTTCAATATATAATATATAAATTTTTATTCATTTAAATATTTAAAAAATATATTATCATAAAAAATCATAATTTTATAATAATTTATTTAGTAAATAATTTATTTTAATTTTTTAATGAATAATTTTAATTTATATTTTATATTTTTGGAATTATTTTTAGCTTGTTTAAACTCGTAAATAGATTGTAAACACTAAGTGGTGTAATGAGTTTGGCTCGAATTCGGTTTCATTATAAATGAATGAAGTTTGAACTAGTCAAAATTCGGTTTGGCTCGACTCATTTACACTCCAAAATTAAATAAAAATTAATATTTTGCAATCAATTTAGCATTAGTTTTAACTAACTTCTTTAACTATTTTTTTTTAAAAAAAGCACTCATCAGTTTATTGTATTCAAAATTAAATTTTAAACTATTTTCTCATACATCAGTTTATTAGTTATATATTTTTTTAAAAAAAAATTATTGCATAAAAAATAAATAAGTTATTTTGTTTTATGTTTAAAATGGCGCTTTACTCCCTCTGTACTTAATATTCCATCCGAGGTTTCTCTTATTCTTATTCTTCTACTCAATTGGAATTGAATACTTTTTTTTGATTCATTGAACAATGGAAGAAGAAAAGGATACTTTACTTATTGGTACTCTCATCCCTCTGTAATATTCAGAATTTTTGTTTTGCTTCAAAAGTTGGAGTCTTTTTCTCTATTTGTATAAAGAGAGGAAACAGAGGTCACCCACTTTTTTTGATTATGGAATTCCAATTCATCAATCACCTTAACAACTCAAATTTCAATCTGGGTTTTGCTCTTTCCTTTCAAAGATTTTAACTTTTCCATACAGGAAATGGGCTAATGTTAGTTTTGTGAAAAATCAAGAAAGTTTTCATATATACATGTAAGTTCATTCTTGTATTTCATGCCATATTGCATTGCTGATAGTGGTGAGGTTCTGCTGGAGTTGAAGTCTTCTTTGATCATGGTCAGATTCTGAGTCTTTTGTCTCTTAAATAAATATTCTTTGATATATATATATATATATATAGATATATGTGTGTTGATGAGGGTGTTGTTTTGCAAGATCCATTGTCCTTCTTTTATTTGCTTTTGCAAGCCTTGTACTAGTTTATTGTATACACAAAGACCACTGAAATTGGAAAACAGTACTCCTGTTCCATCTTCAACAACAACTAGTGCAGTTATATCAGTTGCTACTACTACGACTGACTCCATTAATGGGGTCAAAGAAGAGATTGTAAGTGTAGTTGTAGAGGGGAAGCAATCACAGGGCCTCAAAAGTTGTCTTAAAAAGTCTTCTTTGGATTCAGAACAAGTTGAGAAGAAGACAGTGCAATGGATGGATTTCTTAGGAAAAGAACTTGTCCAGATAAGAGAATTTGAATCCAGGTCGGTCAGTTTATTGGTTTCTACTTCTTTCCCTTTAATTATTTTACTTTCTTTTAGTGATTTTTTCTTTTAACTTCTGCATTGGAAATTTTGCATGTGATGATTTTTGGTGTTAGTTATTGATAATCACAATAATATTGTCATTCCTTTGCCATCACTATTATTGGAAAAAATATAAAAGAACGATTGTGAAGTGTTGGATAATGGCAGAATATGATCCAGAAAAAATGCACATATGTGTTAACTGTTAAGTCATGACTCATTGATGTGACACAATAGAGTTTCTGGGTACAATAGGTTTATTTCTGGTGTTAGTTTATATGAGTTCAAGCATTCATGGCTTCTTTTTAGTAAGTTCTTTTGATGGATACTGAAACGCAAAATATATCTTACAATAACAGTTACATAACATAATAGAAATTTTATGGTTGATAAGTGCATCTAACATTGAAACCAGAATAGTAGATTATCGCTCAATAAAGTCTGAAAACATTGCTGTGTTAGCTTGTTGAGGTAAAATCAATTGGAAGCTGTAATGGATTTCCCAGGAATGTTATGAGTATGGCTTGATTGTGATATTAACTTCTTCCTGATCCTGATGCATAAATACAATACTAAATGTAGAACTTTTTCACTGCTCACTGTTCAAGAAATTGGATCAAATGATTTAACCTCGAGCTCCGTTTATCTAATTTCATTGAAATTTTGCTTACCATTTTCAACTTTTCGTTTTCTTTGATAATGCATTCAGATATTTGATATGACCATTGACCAACTTCTTTTGTTTTCTGAAGTGAAACAGATGATACTGATATTGAAGATCAGAGCAGTAGGGGTTGTTCCTGCATAATTCTTTGAGGTTCAATTAAAAATTCATCCCACAAGTTCGTGTAGTAGGGACTACTGCAGTCAGACTACACAGCTGCAAAGAATTCGTGACCCTCATCCAGTCTGTTTATCCTACGGGATACTCACGTTTCATTTGATCATTCATTTCCTTTGGTTCTGAGGCATCCTCTCTTGGAGTTCATTACTTTTCTCTCAAACATGTCAAGCTATTGTTTGTTGATTTTATCAAGTGATCATGAAATTTCGCGACTAAGTCCTGTCTCTTGTTGCTTGTAAATATATATATCTTAGAAAACATAGTACATGATTATTATGTTAGATTCTTGGTTCTCAAACTGATGGTCAGAACAATGTCATGGTCTCTGTTTATTTGAGCATATTCATCCTTCTTCACATAGCACAGAAATTTAGTCAAAAGCAATGGTTGTCGAGCTCATGTTAGTTTTCTACTGTATCTAAGTATTGACGACAAGCAGCATAGAAGAAAAATGTATATTGCTGGTTTGCACAGTTTTAATCAGAAATACGGAAAGAACTGTCCTTTATTCAAATGATTCTTAAACTGAAGTAGATAATGCATAATTTAGACCACTCTTTATACATTCTTCCTAACATTACCTTCTAACATTCTAGGCTTCTTTACGACAAAGTTTGCTTGCACTCACCACCCCACTTTACTTCATTGTTGGCCAGCAAAAGTAACCATACCAACATCAGAACAATGATCTTTGACCATATTTATGTTGAGAAATACATGCTGAACCTTAAGTACTTAGCCTCCTGCGTAGACGGCGAGGGGAATTTCGAGGTGGTAGCCACCCTATTAATCCAGTGAAAACTATTATTGCTACTGATGCTACAAGGCCAACAGAATATCCAATCCCCAGTGCTGTCCATGAAAACCATGTTTCCTCTTCTTGTGACTCTGGAGGTGGAGGTGACTGTTCTGATGGACATGCCACCTTAATTTGCATGCCACACAATCCACTGTTGTTGGCATAATGGTTTGGATCATCCATCGTGTCCATTTGTCCTCCCACCGGAATCTGGCCGCTGAGGTTGTTGTTGCTTACATCTAAAATAGTAAGTTCTTGTAACTTCAATAGCGTGCGAGGAATTGAGCCTGATAGCCTGTTGTGTGACAGATCCAGGCTTTCCACTCTCTTTAGATCTCCAAAACTTTCCGGTATCTCACCAGAGAGATGGTTATACGAAATATTCAACACCTTTAAACCCTTTAAATAACCTAATGATGTTGGGATTTCACCAGAAAGTTGGTTCTTTGACAAATCTAGTAAGGAGTAGATATTGAGGCTGTGGCTTGACAGACCTTGTTTCGAATTTTTCCAGTTCACTACCAAGTCACTGAACTCAAAGGGAATTGTGAAAAAATCTATGCTTGATGCAAAGTAACTGGGCGTGTTTATCATTCCATCTATGTTTCCGACCCTGACAGGAATTTCACCAACGAGGTTGTTGTTTGACACATCAAGAATTCGAAGGCTAGTGAGGTTAGCAATAGTGTCTGGGATTGAACCTTCGAGGGAGTTGTTACGCAAGCTTAAAACTTGAAGAGAGGACATTTGGGAGAGAAATGTTGGCAATTCACCTGTAATTATGTTGTCATGGAGATCAAGATGCTGAAGCTTGCTCAAGTTGGTGAGATTCCTTGGTAAACTGCCAGAGAACTTATTGTTTCCCAATGAAAGTATCATGGTTTCTTCAGAAAAGTTTACCGGAACTTCACCTGAGAAGTCATTAGAAGAGAAATCAATGTAAGCTAGCAATGCCTCCGGTTTAAACATTGGGATGTTCCCCGATAGTCTATTTCCTGACAAGTCCAACAGAATAAGGCGATAAATTTCTGAAATGGACTCTGGAATATGCCCTGAGAAGTTGTTTCCAGCCAGCATAAGAACTATAATAGCATTGGCGTTACCAATGTTATCTGGCAACTGTCCAGAGAAATTGTTCCTTGATAAGGCAAGAAGAGATAAGCTCAGAGATTCAAACAGATGAGGAGGAAGAGAACCTGAGAGTTTGTTATTAGACAGAGCAATGGCACTTAGGTCCATTTCCGCCAGCCATTGAGGGAATGGTCCTTGTAGCATATTCTCACTCAAATCCAAGAGATTAAGAGCTTTCTGCGTCGAAATCCATTCTGGGATTCCTCTTGCAAGTCTGCATGATTTCAAAGATAACTGAGTCAAGTTAGATTTTGGTACTAACTCTACATTGTTATCCCAATTCAGATTATTCCCTCCGAGAAACAGCTCCTCCAGACTCTCGATGTCAAACAGCCATGTTGGTATTGTTCCAGAAAGTAAGTTATCTTGCAGTCGAAGAACCTTCAACTTGCTCAGTTTCTGAATTGATGGTGGAATTCCTCCAGTTATCCTGTTATTGCTCAATGCCAGAGCAGTCAAGTTGGTCAGATCACCTATATTAGTAGGAATCTCCATTGATAAAGCATTATTTCTTAATTCCAATACTTGCAGTGCCTCCAGATACAGCACAGAAGACGGAATCCCACCGGTGAAAAAGTTGCCTCGGAGGCTCAGCTGCTGCAACTGTGTGAGGTTTCCAATTTCATGAGGAATTATTCCTTCTATAGAATTGTCATCCAACTTCAGCACCCTCAAGTTCTTGAGAGATGCCACATCCTTGCTTAGCATACCAGTAAGCAGGTTGCTACTCATATCAAGATACTGAAGATGCTTCAAGCGAAAAATCTGCGAAGGAATGGGGCCGGTAAAATTATTGAGCATCATGTCTAGATGAACCAACATGGTAAGGTTGGTAAACATTTGAGCTGGAAGTTCACCCATGAAATGATTTGAAGATATGTCGAGAAACATCAAGCTATGAATGCGAAAGAGAGGTGACAAAACTGAGGAAGGTATTGCTATTGGGCTCTGAGAAACAACAAGGGAGTTAAGATAAAGACCTGTCACTGATCTTGAAGTTGAGTTGGCTCTGCAGGCCACCATTTCCCATTGGCAACAATCTGAAACTGAAGTCCAAAAATCCAAGCCGAAAAGAGAATAGTCAGAGGAAGAAGAAGAGTTAAGGGTATTGATGATGAAGGATTTGAATTGGAGAAGGGCTTGTTTGTGACCATCAGGACATGAAAGGCAAGGAGATAAGAAAAAGAAAAAGAATAAGAATAAGAAGACTAAGAAGCTTAGCTTTGCCATTAATTCTTGGGTTGGTTCTTGTGGAGCAGAATGTGAAGAGTTTTATGCTTAAAAGAAGTTCACATTGCATTGCAAGTCAATGGCTGGTGATGTAGAGTTGAAGTCAATGACAAAGCTACAAGATTTAGCAGTGGAAATTGTTGAAAAATGAAAGCACTTGGAAAAAGACAATAGTAGTTAACCTTGTTAGTGTATTTTGGAATGTGGTTGGTTTAGTTGACCTGTTTAATTTTTAAAATCGCGCAGAATTGGCAGAAAAAACAAAAAAATTTTTTTTGCCAAATGATTCTTTTACCCTTATTATTTTTAAAATAAAAAATTATATAATAATTAAAAATATATATTTTAATTATTTAATTAAATAAATTGACAAAATTTAAAATCTAAAAAAGAATTGGGTGAATCCGTCGTGACATAATTTACAAACTCATATAATATAATATATTTATTTATGTATTTATTTTTGTATAATATAAAAATTATTTAATAATAAAAAATATATATTTTAATTATTTAATTAAGTAAATTGACAAAATCTAAACCCTAAAAAAGAACTGGATGAACCCGTCGTATTATAATTTATAAACCCATAAATTATAATTAATTAATTAATTAATTATTTATTTATTTATAATTAAAAAAAGGGAGGGTAAAATGGTATTTGCCCTCCCCGCAAAATGGTCCTTCCTTCTTTTGTTCAATTCCTCCTTGCATTATCTAGACCAATATTAATTCATAAAGTAATAATAGCATAGCAAAGTTGGCTTAAATTACATGGCAAATACTTCTCAGTTCTCCCCCAGGAAAAAAGTAAAGGATTAGTCCACTTCTTTATGGACTTTTTGGCCAAAATAATATGTACATTTTGACCTTTTTGGCAAGAAGAAAATAAACATAAAGAGGGATATCAAGAAACAGAATGATAATATATGCTGAAGTTATTTTTCTTTTCACTCTATTAGGCTTCACTTGATTATTTAATGGAGAATAACTATTAATAATAAAATTCATTCTATTTGCTAAAATACCATTTGTTTAAAAATTCCAAGACTTATAAATTTTAATTTATAATTAAATATTACAATTTGGATTATACGAATCAAATTTAATTTTTTTTAGTTATTAATGACCAAGATCACTAGAATAGAAGTTATTACTGATAACGGTATATTATTTATGTATATGTATATAATTATTTTATGATTAATTTTATTATTTAGGAGTTTGTATGACTCTAAATAATGAAATTTTGTTATGTAAAACATAAATTACTCTTTGAAAATAATGTTATTCTGTTCTTAATAAAAACATTTTAAAATAATCTATTTTTCCAAATGTGTGAAATAGTAAAAATAATATAAAATAATTTCTGCAAATTAAAGGGAGCCTTACTCTCTTTTTTCCTTTTATTTTAAAAACAAATGATATTTGATATGCAAATATTAACTTTAAAATTTATTTTGGTCATAATAAATTCACAAATTTAATGAATTTGACTTATAACTTTTCATTTAAATCAAATACATATAATATAATGGGCGATGTTGCATGTCGCAACCCACGACAGCGCGGGTTGCGATAATTTACTGATCTGCCCCCACAATACAGGGGCAGATATGATTTTTTTTTTCTTTAGGGACAGGAAGGTAATTGGTGTCGGGCCTGCAATGCACTGTAGCATCGCGGGTACCGACATCAATCTTTTCCCTAATATAATTTAGATCTCTAAATAAATTACATGAATTTTTAAAAATTAATTGATATCAAATACATACTAACAGTACACATTAGCAGTAGGCAATAAAAAAAATATAGGGTACATTGATAGTTTAAAAGGATAATGGGAAAGAAAATGATCACACCATTGATTTATTGAAATGGAAAGACTCCATGATATGTACATAATATATAATATATATGTTGAATTGAAGCCAAGTATGCCAGACAGACAGCACTTCGAGAGATAACAATAGAATCTGACTCCACAGTGGCTATTTCAGAAGTCAACAACAGATCAGGAACTATGGGAAATAATGACCATAACCCAGGAAATTCAGCGAACATGCCATCAAATGGAATCCCTAAAATTTGTATATGCAAAAAGAGAGCAAAACCAAGTAGCCCATTGGCTGGCCAAATATGGTTATTTGGATGATGCAATAGGAAGAGATAGGCAAATACCTAGCCATCTAGGCCATCTGCTTCATCAAGATATTGTGAATTCTGTTTCTCTTTAATTGAATTTATATTCATCTTGGTCAAAAAAAAAAAAATTGAAGGCCATTGCATGTGAAGGTGGAGGACAGCATCATTCTTTTGTAGAAGTTTGTGGATTACTATAATATCCATAAGATTTGACGTATTACACTATTAGATTCTTGTGTTTTCGATAATTTAAACATTCATGAAGTTATACTTTGTTAAACTATTAAAAAAAAACATATATCCCTACTATTTAATTTACACTCAAATGGACCAAGTTAAAAAATAAAATAAAAATTCTAATTGGACTCTGAACTTGTAATATAATTTTAAATTTATTCAATTTTTTAATTAAATTAAGATACATTTTTTTTTATTAGAATAACAGTTATAATGACTAATATTTTTAAAATAAAATTATATTTAAAATATTTTCTATAAATTAATTTATAAATAATTTTACTTTATAACATAATAATTTCATAATTTAGGTTATTCCAATATAAACACAAATTATTTAAACTATATCTATTCATTATTTACAAAATTTTCAGAGATTATAGTTTTCCGATATTATCGTAATTAAAGTCTATTTCAATAAGAAAAGTTGAGTTGGCTATGCAGGCCACCATTTCCCATTGGCAACAATCTGAAACTGAAGTCCAAGAATCCAAGCTGAAAAGAGAATTAATTGTCAGAAGAAGAAGAAGAAGAGTTAAGGGAATTGATGATGAAGGATTTGAATTGGAGAAGGGCTTGTTTGTGATCATCAGGTCATGAAAGGCAAGGAGTCAAGAAAAAGAAAAAGAATAAGAATAAGAAGACTAAGAAGCTTAGCTTTGCCATTAATTCTTGGGTGGTTTCTTGTGGAGCAGAATGTGATGTGAAGGGTTTTATGCTTAAAGGAAGTTCCCATTGCATTGCGAGTCAATGGCTGGTGATGTAGAGTTGAAATAAATGACAAAGCTATAAGATTTAGAAGTGGAAATTTTTGAAAAATGAAACAGTACACATGTAAATTTTTATAAATTATTTTTAAACCGATAAAATATTTTCGATCTATTAAAATATTTAATTAGCCTAATTACATATTTTTTTAGTCTAATAAATTTATAAAGATTTTTGGACTAATCAAATATTTTAATTTATTATCTTAATTAAATTATTTTAATGACCAATTAAATTCTTTCAAACATGTCATTAAGTTAATGATAAATAGATAGTAATTTAAAATTATTATTTATTTAAATAATGATATAATTAAACCAATCAAATTATATTAACGGTAATCCTACCACTAGAGTTATGAAATTTTATAACATCTACACTATCTCTACAAGATGTTTATTAATAGAGGTGTCTATCATACTTTAGATCATCAACAACATAAGCATTGAAGTTCTGCCAAAATTAAATCCAAATTTTCTGCAATATCATCAAAGTGTATATCAAGTTTTACAAGATTATACAAGGTGTTCTTCATCAAAGTTTTCATTAAGTTCAAATTTGAATCAAGATCAAGTTACAAAAAGCTCTTGAATCAAGTTAATTCAAGATTATCAAAAGATGTTCTTCATCAAATTCATATTTGATTCAAGATCAAACTATAAAAGCCCTTGAATCAAATTAATTCAAGATCATCAAAAGGTATTCTTCATCAAATTCATATTTAATTCAAGTTGAAGCTACAAAACCCTTAAATCGAGTTGTTTCAATATCAAACTACGAAGTTCTTAAAGCGCGCGGTCATTGCAAGATTTGAATCAAAAGATTTACATTTTTTGTAATAAGAATATTATGAAAAATTGTACTCTATTTTTGTCAAATTCAATAAAGTTCTTAATTTGTTCCTCAATTTTCTTGTGTGATTTTTTATAGATGAAATTTGTGCATATAAATTTCTAGCATATCTAGTGGGACAGTTATTACCTCTCATCTCTTATTTTGTAAATCATCCGTTTGAAGAATATGATACCAAAGAAAAGAAAAACAACTACCTTTAAGAAGTACGACCTTCGTTGTCAAGCTGGCTAACCTCAATCTCCAATTTCATTGCGTGTTAGTTTTCCTAATGATAATAGCTCTAATGTTGTAATGAAAACCAAATCGACTAAGAAATTGTATGAATAAACAATTCATTTTTCTCAACAATCCATTATCTCTCCAAGAGCACAAAGAATAAATGTATCACCTGCCCTTTTCACATATGTATTTATGATTTATGTATTGCATGTTATGCATAGTGCATAAGTAAACCTTATATAAGTTAGAGAGGTGCATGTGTTATAAAAGGGACTAAATTGGAAGAGAAGTTGGGGATGTAATTGTCGTAATTGGAAGTTTATGGGGTATGTGCAAAATGCCCATTTCATTAAGGATGCTAGTGGATATTAGGTAATAGTTACCCATAATATCTAGTTGTTATTATTATATTATTATTTGGGTGAAAAATATACAATTATTGGGGTAGACTTAAGGGAGGTAATTTACTTGGCTATGTATGTGCACAAATGGAGGTGTTTGATTGGGTGAGTGTGTGTGGTTGTATATGTGTGTGTTTATGCAGAGAGTAAAGAGAAAGTGTAGAGAAGGACTAAATTTTAAGGTAAGTGGGAACTTGATTGTAGCAATTATAAGTTTAAGATCTAGTTAGGAAGAAAAGTGATTCAATAAGGATTAAAGTGAATATTTGGCAAATAAATATCACAATATTTGGCTTATCTTCTTCAGCTCCTATGTGGGTATACATGTATGTGTATTTATGTGTGTGTTTGAGTTGTGTTGAAAAGAGAGTTGCACCCATTTGCTTCCAAAGAAAACTAAGGATTTAGAGAGAGCGAGAGAGAGAGCTGATTTGGCTGAGAAGTGGGAAGTTCAAGCTGAAATTAACAACCTCCTAAGTGCAAGAACACCTCTTGGTAAGTGAATTGAGTTTTTGATTGAGTTTGGATAGAGTTTTTGATTGAAATTTTTGTGCTATGTTTTTGGCTGAATTTTCAACCTTTGATTTTTGGCCATATCTAGATCTATACATCTCTGATTTGAGTGAGGTTGGACTCTCTTGAAACTTTAGAGAGTCCTCTATATTTTCTATATTTTGGGTTTGGTCAGGTTCGGCTGTTAATCCTGATTTTTGGGATCAAATATTTTGCTGCTCACTAGAGGCTCTGTTTTAGGCTGATTGGATTGTAAAATCCATAATTAATTCACACTTGTCCAAATTAAGTAATTCTAATTGAAATTTAAAGTAGATATGTAACCCTAGCTTTGGTAATAATTTGGGGGTTATTGGACTTGTGTGTGTATGTTGTTAGGTCATAATGAATTTTGAGCATTTAGTGTGTTTTGTGTATTTGAAATGATTAGTAATACTTGCTTGTGGAATTTGGTAAATATATTATGTAGGAGTTGAAAGAGGAAGTGGAAACCCTACTCAATAGGGGAGTTTTGCTTTGAGAAGGAGTTGAAGCATTTAGGTAAGTAATTGTTAATTCAATGCTTACATATATTAATTTTCAAGTAACTATAATTGCTTAATTATATTGATTTGTGTATGTCATTAAAGTGGCAAGAATGACGAATCTATAATTATATTAATTGTGAGAAAGAATGAGATATAGATGTATATTGTTGGAGAGAATATTGAATGATTGTTTGGAAATGTGTGGTGGTGATTTATGAATGATGCCACACATGTTTAATTATACAATCCACTTGTTGTAATAATGAAATTCATATGTATACTGATTGAAATATATGCATATGGCATGATGAAAGAAAAATATGTGTGTGTGGAGACTGAGCTCCATAATCTGAGACTGAGCTGGGCAGAGAGCCTCCACTGATTATAATAACTGAGACTGGGCTGGGCAGAGAGTCTCAGTAATGGCCATTTGATTGATAATAAATTATGAGAAATATAGTCAATAAGGTTAAGTGTGAGGAAATTATATGAGGAAAGATATATCCGAATACTAACTTGTATAACATGCATTATCGCATTATATTTGCATATGTGTTGAATGTCGATGAATATGAGTTATGATTAAGAGAGTTGTTTGAAATGATGAGATTTGGTGTATATGAGGTACCAACAATGTTGTTTGAATGTTTGGAAATCTTGTTGTGATGTTTTGGAAGTTTGGTGTGGATTGGTGTGTTTAGAATGTATTGTTGTGGCTTGAAGTGAGTTATATTTATGTACTTTGATATCATTAGTCACTTCAAGGATATTTTTGTTAATTCATATAAATTAATTAAGTCTAGGTATCTTCATGAAAGTTGTAGGCTCTGAGTTGGCTTTCCATAGCTTCTTGAATCACTCAAATCCAAGTTCTGTAGAGGAAGTTATGGTCGAAAGAGTGCAACATGGTCAGTCAGGTAGTGTCTCAGGCATGCCCATGCATGTTCAGGGGAAAAATCACCTAATCAGGCACGCCCATGTGCACGATCATGCGTGTCAGAGGTGAAAAATCAAGCCTTAAGCACGGCCATGTGCAGCTTAATGTAGAGTTATGGTAGTTTGACCATAACTTGAGCTACAGACCTCCAAATGAGGCGTGGTTTAATGCTACGTAAACTTTAAAGAGTCCTCTACAAGTTCTATATTTTGATGTTGGGTAGAATCTATTTTTAAGATTCTATAATTGAGCTTGACATTTTATTGCTCGCTTGCTCCTTCTTCACTTGGACTCCCGTGGGCACTTTATACAGTGCTATTGGTTATGGGACTATATGGTAATTGTTTATAAACTTCGTAGAGGTTTGAAAGCCTATGTTATGATTCTTAGAATGTGTTTATAATATTGGCAATCATATTCTATTATCTCTTGCTGTTAAATCTTTTCAGGACACCACGTTCCAACGGAGGTTTTGAACTAGTAGACCACACAGGTTGATACACGGTCATGTAGTCCACTTTTAGTTGTTTTATTATATTTTCTCTTTAATTAGTTCTTGATAAGAACTATATGTACACTTATTTTAATAATTGCTTATTGAGTCGCAAGCTCATTCTTTTACAATTTTGGTTTTCAGATTTGATCGATAGGAAGTTTGAAATAAGATTAGTACTGAGCTCTGATGGGTCAAAAAGGTAGGCTTGGTGATAAGATCTTCATCCTCATGAGCATTATCATCATTTTGGCATTTGGAATTTATAATAAAATTGATATTTTCATATTCATATGTAAAATGTTTATGTAATGCACAACTTATATTTTTAATTACGAAGTATCATTTTGAAAAAAAAATTTCTTATGCCACGTGGTTTATTGTTATATGGACACTTGTATGTAGTACCTGGAGGGTGCTATATTAAGTGGCATCAGAGCGAGGATTAGATTTCCTCGGGAAGATAAAGTATTATGCATACATGACATATCATGCATAAATTGAGAAAATATATAGTTGATGTGAATTGCATAGCTTCGGATGGATGAACATCAAGTGCCTCGCGTTGACCCCGAAGAGTCGTCTGAGTGACTTCATTGGTAATACCTGTGAATATTCTATATGAACTTGAATTTTTATTTATAGCCCTTCATAAGATGCATATTTTTGTATGTTGTGAATAAATTAAAAGGTGGAAGTTATAAATCAAAGGCAAGTGGATAGCACTGTTATAAAGTATAAGAGAGTAAGGTACAAAGGTTTTTACAGCCTTAGTGATTCCACCCTAGTAAAGGATGATTATAGAATATGGAAAGAATTCTAGGTTAAATTGATTGTACTGATGAAAGGAGAGTTTATTATGCAATGACATTATTTGAACAAGATATGTGATATGAAGTAAATATATTGATTGTGATTATGGTGAATTGTAATTGAATATAGAATAAAGTGAGCTAGGACTATTAAATTGTGAAATGTCCTGTGATCTTAGCAATGCTCATGTATGACTAATGATAGTATATTAGTGATGCTCAGTTAAATGTAATTGTAGCGTAGTGGATAACTGAGCCTTAATTGAGATTATTTATAGAAGTGTAGTTGTTTATTTGCAGAATTGACCCTACTTTAGTAAGCAGATGTCTACATTTTAGAGGAGGTTCTGCCAAATTTTTGGTAGATTCCTCGTAAATTGTGCTTTTGTCGTTAAGTTTCTATAATATAGGCTTGTGTGCAATTGATGAGTGAAAGCAAAAGAGACTTGAGAGAGAGTTTTGGAAGTTATAAGAATTTAGGTATCAACAAAGTAAATTTAAAAGATATAGTGAGCATTGGTTCGGTTAACTAATAAAGGAAAGATGTAATGGGAAATTTGGAGGATTTAAAAGATGAAAAGTTGATGGTAAATCTATGGATGGTGCAATATTACCAGGATGCAATTGCAATGATGGTGGTAAGGAATATTTAGGAAAGTGTGGGGGTTTTAAGCCAAGGATATATTATAATTGTAGAACACTGGATCAATTTGTTAAAGATTGTCCATTTACAAGAAGTGATGGAAGATCACAACTAATTACGTTAAATGATAAGGATTTTATTTAGAATTATTATCTGTTTTAAAATGTGTGAACTTAATAGTTATAAGGTTGAAAGAAGAATAGTATTATTTTGAGAATAAATTGGGTATGAAACTATTATGGTATTATAACTTATAGTGTAAGGAGATAATTATTCATATTCGAGAGTAGAGAAACATAGAGGTAATGGGTGAAGAAGAAATTATATATACTTGATGATTCTAGTTGCGATTACATCTGGGTAATTTGAAATAAGCAAGAAGTCTATTTAATTAATGTTGAAAATTTAATGAGGATTAAGTCAAGAAAAATAGGTGAAGTTATAATTATAGCATTTTCTAAGGTGTTCCAGATAAACAATGGCAACTATCCAGTATTGGAAGGTAGATTTAGATTTAAATTATACCCAAAATCACACATGCATTGATTATTTTACTAAAAATAGTATCTTGGGAGTGAAAGAGGATAAATTGATGGATTGAATACTATAATATGATGACATTAATTTTGTTTATATTGAACAAGGATGATGATGAGTAATTATGTGTTGATTATGAATTACTAAGCTACATTTTAATGATGACTAATCATTTATTATTATGAATGAGGTTTTTTTTTTATTAATAGAAAAATGTTAGAGTGTGGTAGAGAAGAATGAATTTGAAAATTTAGATATTAGTAACTTTGAACAACAAAATATTTTTTTGTCGAAACGATATTTGGAATATAGTATGGATATCATAAATTTTGATTATGTTATTGGGGGTGATTCATAGATTAAATATGAGTATGATAGTTATAAATCAGACTTTTTAACAGTATTTAAGTTAGTTGGGATTATTTTATTTGATAAAGTTTTTAGTTATCAAATAAAGAAGAGAATGGAAAGTATTTCTGAATAGTTTGGCAAGGAAAGATAGTTGTATCCTACTTTAGTCGAAATAAATTGGGAGTGAGGAAATTACTTTCCTTAAGAAGGAAATGATGGGGAAAAATGGCTTAAAATTTGTAAACAAAGTTATGGAAGTTATGTGACTCATGTAAGGTTTTAGGACAATGGATATAATATGTACAAATACAATAGGAAGAGTAATAGTCCTTATATTCAGACAGTCATAATAGTATAGGGAGACTTCTTCGACTTATGTATTAGGGCTCTTTGTTATTAGATAGGTTTGAGAGAGTGGGAAGACATTAACTGTGGGAAATAAGAGAAGTTGAACATGTCTCCACTCATAAAGAATTGAGTCAAGGTAACCTAGATGCTATAAATTTTGAATTCTTAATTGGTGGTCAATAAGGAATATAACATGGAAGAGTTCATGTAAAAAAATAAAAAATATCAGTCTTTATCAAAGTTACAACTATTAATGGTATTGAAATAGGCTTATAGTGCCAATTTTTGTAGGGAATCAGAATTTTAGAATTTGTGTATATGATTTAATTATGATTGAATTGTGGATAATGAATTGAGATAGATGGATCAAAGGGTAAGTAAAATGTGTATATATGTATTTGATGCGTGGTTTGGTATAGAAGCTATTAGAGCGAGAAAGAACTCCCCCTTATCAAGGTAGGAGTATTTTAGTAAGTAGCTATTATATATAATGTATGAAATACAAGAGATGATTAATGTGGTTCATAGAACGTTAGTATTATTAATGTATTAAAAATGGTATATGGGTGTTATGTTTGTGTATTATGCCAAGTGAATATGACATGGGCTTGGCCTTGTTATTATGATATCTATGTTAAGATATACATGTACATAAGCATGATTCTTGAGTTGTGATCTAAGATATATTGTGATGTGGATGTAAGATGCTATATTATTTTGTTATATGTTTCGTATATATTTTTACATATGGAGGGAGATTAAAAATATTCAATATGATAAATATATCGATTGGCTTTGTAACCATCGACCATGTGAAAGATGATAAGTTGATTGGCTAAGTGTATATTAGCAAGACCAATTATACTAAATAACGAGAATGTGAATTCTTGCATTTATGAGAATTACTGTGGAATGTTATTCTTATTGATAAGATGAATGCAAACATTAAATACAGTATGTATTAAATTGCTTCTTGATTTTATTTATACTCTTCTAGTAGGGAATTGATAATTGAGGATGTTAAAGTCGATGAGATGCAATACACATATTTAGTTATGCATATATAATCCTCTATATAGGAGTGATTGAGAATACTAAATATTTTATAAAGGGGGATTAAACGAATATTAAATTATGCGAGTGTGAGAATAGATATATTTTAAGCTTACGTTGTAAAAGAAATCTATTGTGAAAAAAATGGGAACTATGAAAAGATGACTACAAATGTTTGAGACTTGTGATTGATGGAATACCACACAATTGTAAATAACTTAAATTGATAGTGTTAAGTATGTTTTGAAGTATCTTTAAGTTTCATTTAAGTATAGGATAGTAAAGCAACTGAGGAATAAAGAGATTCTAATAATAAAGGTGAGGTGAAGTATTTGTTCACCTAAAGATGCAACATGGAAAGTAGAAGAACTAATAGAGTAGAATTATCATATTTGTTCTCAGAAGATGAAGAGTAATTAATTTCGGGGATGAAATTTTTCTAAGGAGGGGAGAAATGTAATACCCGCCCTTTTCACATATGTATTTATGATGTATGTATTATATGTTATGCATAGTGCATAAGTGAACCTTATATAAGTTAGAGAGGTGTATGTGTTATAAGAGGGACTAAATTGGAAGAGAAGTTGGGGATGTAATTATCGCAATTAGAAGTTTATGGGATATGTGCAAGATGCCCATTTCATTAAGGAGGCTAGTGGATATTATAGTGATAGTTACCCATAATATCTAGTTATTATTATTATATTATTATTTGGGTGAAAAATATACAATTATTGGGGTAGACTTTAGGGAGGTAATTTACTTGGCTATGTATGTGCACAAATGGAGGTGTTTGATTGAGTGAGTATGTGTGTTGTATATGTATGTGTTTATGTAGAGAGTGAAGAGAAAGTATAGAGAAGAACTAAATTGTAAGGTAAGTGGAGACTTGATTATAGCAATTATAAGTTTAAGGGCTAGTAAGGAAGAAGAGTGATTCATTAAG
The DNA here is from genome assembly GCA_949673435.1 of Macaranga tanarius. Classification (NCBI taxonomy): domain Eukaryota; kingdom Viridiplantae; phylum Streptophyta; class Magnoliopsida; order Malpighiales; family Euphorbiaceae; genus Macaranga; species Macaranga tanarius. Next base: position 10,881 of record CATIWO010245741.1, on the reverse strand, counting down.
GACCAAAGTGGATATTTGGCAAATAAATATTACAATATTTGGCTTATCTTCTCCAGCTCCTACGTGGGTATACATGTATGTGTATTTGTGTGTGTGTTTGAGTTGTGTTGAAAAGAGAGTTGCACCCATTTGCTTCCAAAGAAAATTAGGGATTTAGAGAGAGGGAGAGAGAGAGCTGATTTGGCTGAGAAGTGGGAAGTTCAAGCTGAAATTAACAACCTCCTAAATGCAAGACCACCTCTTAGTAAGTGAATTGAGTTTTTGATTGAAATTTTTGTACTATGTTTTTGGCTGAATTTTCAACCTTTGAGTTTTGGCCATATCTAAAGCTATACAGCTCTGATTTGAGTGAGGTTAGAATCCCTGAAAACTTTAGAGAGTCCTCTATATTTTCTATGTTTTGGGTTTGGTCAGGTATGGCTGTTAAGCCTGATTTTTGGGACCAAATATTTTGCTGCTCACTAGATACTCTGTTTTGGGCTGATTGGATTTTAAAATCCATAATTAATTCCGCACTTTTCCAAATTGAGTAATTCTAATTGAAATTTAAAGTAGATGTGTAACCTTAGCTTTGGTAATAATTTTGGCGTTATTGGACTTGTGTGTGTATATTGTTAGGTCATGTTGAATTTGGAGCATTTAGTGTATTTTGTGTATTTGAAATAGTTAGTAATACTTGCTTATAGAATATGGTAAATATATTGTGTAAGAGTTGAAAGAGGAAGTGGAAACCCTACTCAATTGGGAAGTTTTGCTTTAAGAAGGAGTTGAAGCATTTAGGTAAATAATTGTTAATTCAATGCTTATATATACTGATTTTCAAATAACTATAATTGCTTAATTATATTGATTTGTGTATGCCATTAAAGTGGCAAGAATGATGAATCTATAATTATATTGATTATGAGAAATAATGAGATATAGATGTATATTGTTGGTGAGAATATTGAATAATTGTTTAGAAATGTGTGGTGGTGATTTGTGAATGATGCCACACATATTTAATTATGCAATCCACTTATTGTGATGATGAAATTCATATATATAATGATTGAAATATATGCATATGGCATGATGTGAGGAAAGTATGTGTGTGTGAAGACTGAGCTCCATGATCTGAGACTAAGCTGGGCAAGTAGTCTCAGAGGTGGCCATTCATGTGCGATATGTGTATACGTATGATAGTAGAGACTGAGCTGGGCAGAGAGCCTCCACTGATTATAATAACTTAGACTGAGCTGGGCAGAGAGTCTCAGTAATGGCCATTTAATTGATAATGAATTGTGAGGAATATAGCCAATGAGGCTAACTATGAGGAAATTATGTGAGGAAAGATATATTCGGATACTAACTTGCATAATATGCATTATCACATTATATTTGCATATGTGTTGAATGTGGATGAATGGGAGTTATGATTAAGAAGGTTATTTGAAATAATGAGATTTGGTGTATATAAGGCACCAACAATGTTGTTTGAATGTTTGGAAATCTTGTTGTGATGTTTTGGATGTTTGGTGTGGATTAGTGTGTTTAGAACATATTGTTGTGGCTTGAAGTGAGTTATATTCATGTGCTTTGACATCACTAGTCATTTCAAGGGTATTTTTGTTAATTCATATAAATGAATTAAGTCTAGATGTTTTCATAAAAATTGTAGCCCTCTGATTAGCTTTCCATATCGTCTTGAATCACTCAAATCCGATTTCTGTAGAGGAAATTATGGTCAAAAGAGTGCGATGTGATCAATCGGGTAGTGTCTCAGGCACTCCCATGCTTGTCTAGGGGAAAAATCACCCAATCAGGCACGCCCATGCGCACGCCCATGCGTGCCAGAGCTAAAAAATTAAGCCTCAGGCACGGCCATACGCAGCTTAATGTAGAGTTATGATATTTTGACCATAACTTGAGCTACAGTCCTCCAAATGAGGCGTGGTTTGATGCTATGAAAACTTTGAAGAGTCCTATACAAGTTCCATGTTTTGAGGTTTGGTAGAATCCATTTTTAAGATTCTATAATTGAGCTTGACATTTTATTACTCGCTTGCTCCTTCTTCACTTGGACTCCCGTATGCACTTTATGCAGTGCTATTGGTTATGGGACTATTTGATGATTGTTTATAAAATTGGTAGAGGTTTGAAAGACTATGTTATGATTCTTAGAATATATTTATAATATTGGCAATCATATTCTATCATCTCTTGCTGTTGAATCTCTTCAGGACGCCATGTTCCGACGGAGGTTTTGAACCGGTAGACTATACGGGTTGATACACGGCCGTGTAGTCCACTTTTAGTTATTTTATTATATTTTCTCTTTAATTAGTTCTTGAGAAGAACTATATGTGCGCTTATTTTAATAATTGTTTATTGAGTCGCAAGCTCATTCCTTTGTAATTGTGGTTTTCAGGTTTGATCGATAGGAAGTTTGAAGTGAGATTAGTACTAAGCTCTGGTGGGTCAAAAAAGCAGGCTTGGTGACAACATCTTCATCCTCATGAGCATTATCATCATTTTGACATTTGGAATTTTGTAATAAAATTGATATTTTCATATTCATATGTAAAATATTTATATAATGTACAACTTATATTTTTAATTACAAAGTGTCATTTTGAAAAACAAATTTCTTATGCCACGTGGTTTATTGTTATATGGACACTTGTATGTGGTACCTGGAGGGTGCTATAATAAAAATCTCTTCTTTAGAGTTTTCTTTATTCAAATCTGATGATAAAAAGGAAAACTCAAGTGCAAGCTCTGTGCCAACTTTGCCTCACCATAGTTCGACCTCAAGTTATAATTCTGATACTATGTCCATCACGATGACCAACAAAACATCGATGGCGGAATAAATTGCCAACCTGACCAAGATGGTGGAAGAACTTATAAAAAATTCTAAGAAAAAATATGCCCAAATTTCATCTTTAACCGTTAAGTTGGAAAATTTAACTGGAAAGTAACGATTAATGCATCAATTAATCTACTGAAGACACAAGAAGTGGAAGGAAGTACTTTTGCAATTAAAGCTAAAAGTGATATTCCAATGGCTATCAATAGCTCAATCTTTACTGCTCAACTCAAAGAACTTATTGAAGAGGTTGTCAAATATTAAGTGGAGACTCCAACTCAATTCTCTTATACTTATGCTAAACCATACACACAAAGGATTGATATGCTAAAGCTGCCTCCAAATTATCTAAAATTTCAACAATTTGATTGTAAAGGCAATCAAATACAACATGTTGCTCATTTTATTGAACCTTGCAATAATGCTAGCATGGATGGTGATTTACTCATTAAGAAATTCGGTTAATCATTAAAAAGCAACGCCTTTGATTGGTACATAAACATAAAGCCTGGCTCGATAGACAGTTGGGAACAATTGGAATAAGAATTCCTTAATTATTTTTATAGCACTCGCCACATAGTCTGCATGATTAAACTTACTGCTACTTGCTAATGAAAAGATGAGCCTATCATTAATTATATCCAAAGGTGAAGAAGCCTTAGTTTGAATTGCAAAGACTGACTTTTTGAGTCATCTACCATCGTGATGTGCATCAAATGTATGAAATGGAGTTTGTCCTATATTCTCCAAGGAGTAAAGTCAAACACTTTTGAAGAGTTAGCTACCCGAGCTCATGACATGGAGCTTAGTATTTCAGATGCCGAAAATCAAAGTATTCCTACATAAGATCCAAACATGAGTAATGATAAGCAAAAGATGTGCAAAATAACTAGGTTAAAAGCAAAATTTGAAAGCATGCCATCTTTGACAGCCAGCTCGGTACCCATTAATATAAATTCTAAGTCTGAAAAGAAGAAGGAGGTAAAGCCTATTGCTACTACTCAATCATAAAAGAATAAAAAAATTTCTCTAAAGGAAAGACAAGAGAAGAAGTATCCTTTTGCTGACTTAGATATTTCAAGAATGTTTGATGAATTACTTGAAGCAAATTTTATTAAACTCCTAAAGATGACGCGTCTTAATGAAGCTAATCAAGTTAATGATCTAAACCATAGTCTGGTTAGCCGTCCAGTGGAAAAATACTTTATTTTTAAAGATAAAATCATGGAATTACAAAATAAAGAAGAAAATGCCTTTGATAAAGAGGAAGCCAGTATAAATATGGCTAGTATTACAAACTCTTGTCCTTGCATAACATCCATAAGTTCAATGATAAGTTTTGAATTATTTGTTCCAATAACCATTGAATTTTCTTCTTCTATATAAAAAGCAATGATGCGTCAAAATATATTGCAATAAAGCATACAATCTACTGTTGAGGGCATCATTCTAAGTGATGAAACTAATAATGAGTGGTGGATTTTTATTACTTGCAGACAGGGTAGAAAGAAGAACGTTTCTAACTCAAAGTCAGTCCCAAAGAGAGTTAGAATTGTAAAAGCACTTTCACAAGCACCAAAAGTGGCAAACCGAAAGACATCCAAGTTCATAAAATTTTAAAAAACTTTAGTATCTCTTGAGATAAAAGGTATTTTTCAAAAGGCTAGATGACCTATCACTTTGGCTAAATACATGCCAAAGGGTTTTGGAGAAGCTTTGGACACGCTTTCATGTCACTAAATTGAGGGGGAGAATGAGATGAATGCCTGAGAAAATAAGATAAATCCTCATCATGATGCTTATAGTGCATGTGTAGACAAGATCACTTTCACTAATGATGATTTATTGCTTGAACCAAAGTTTCACAGTCAACCAATATTTGTCACAAGGTTTATTCATGAACAAAAGACTAAGAAAACTCTGGTGAATAATGGAAAAACTATCAATATAATGCCACTAAGGACAATGAAGCAACATGGCATAACTATAGATGACTTGATTTAAGGATTTAATCAAAGCGGTTAAAGAGCTCTTGGTAAAATTCATCTCAATCTATACATGGATGGCATGGAATTGAGTGCTCTAGTACATGTCATTAATACAAGAATAACTTATAACATGTTGTTAGGGCATCCTTGGATTCATGAAAATATGGTGATTCCCTCTACGTTTCATCAATGCTTCAAATATTACAAGAATAACTAATTACATATATTTTTTAGTCTAATAAATTTATAAAGATTTTCGGACCAATTAAATATTTTGGTTTATTATCTTAATTAAATTATTTTAATGACTAATCAAATTATTTCAAATATGTCATTAAGATAATGATAAATAGATAATAATTTAAAATTATTATTTATTTAAATAATGATGTAATTGAACCAATCAACTTATATCAACAGTAGTTAAAAGGGATAACAATAAATTTAGTCCTATAAGTTATGGCCGGTTTCCAACTAAGTCCTATAACATTAATTTTTTTTACAATTGAGTCCTATAAGATTTTAAAAAATTCACCGTTAGTCCTAGAGTGTTATATCTAACGGAACTCATACACGTACATTTGCATAAATCAAGCCACGTGTACGAGTTCCGTTAGATATAACACTCTAGGACTAACTGTGAATTTTTTAAAAGCTTATAGGACTAAATTGTAAAAAATTAATGTTATATGACTTAGTTGAAAACTGACCATAACTTATAGGACTAAATTTGTTGTTATCCCTAGTTAAAATTAATCTTATCACTAGAGTTATGAAATTGAGTTATGAAATTGAATAACATCTACACTACCTCTACAAGATGCCTATAAATAGAGGTGTCTCTCATACTTCAAATTATCAACAACATAAACATTGAATTTTTACTAAAATCAAATCCAAATTCTCTATAAGATCATCAAAGTGTTCTTCAAGTTTTATAAGATCATTCAATGTGCTCTTCACCAAAGTCTTCATCAAATTCAAATTTGATTTAATATTAAGCTATAAAAAGCCCTTGAATCAAGTTAATTCAAGATTATCAAAAGATGTTCTTCATCAAATTCATATTTGATTTAAAATCACACAATAAATGCTCTTGAATCAAATTAATTCAAGATCATCAAAAGGTATTCTTCATCAAATTCATATTTAATTCAAGATCAAACTACAAAACCCTTGAATTGAGTTGTTTCAAGATCAAGTTATAAAGCCCTTAAATCATGTGGGTGTTGCAAGATTCAAATCACAAAATTCATATTTTTTGTAATAATAATATGATTAGAAATTGTACTTCCCACTCTTCTCAAATTCAATAAAGTTTTTAATTTGTTTCTCAATTTTCTTATGTGATTTTTTAACATTAGTTAACGTGTTTGATTTTTAAAACTAAAATTATCTAGACCAATATTAAGTCATAAAATAATAATGGTATAGCAAATTTGGCTTAAATTACATGGCGAATACTTCTGCCCCAAGAAAAAAGTAAAGGATTAGTCCACTTCTTTGTGGACTTTTTGGCCAAAATAATAATAGTACATTTTGGCCTTTTTGGCAAGAAGAAAATAAACATAAAGAGGGATATAAAGAAACAGAATGATAATATAAGCTAAAGTTATTTTTCTTTTCATTTTATTAGACTTGACTTAAGTATTTAGTGGTCAACAACTTTGAATGTTAAAATTCATTCTCTTTTTGATAAAATACTATTTGAATATTTAAAATTTCCTAGAATTTTAAATTTTAATTTATAATTAAATATTAAAAGTTGGATTAAAGAATCAGTTTTAGATTGTTTTTTAATAACTAATAACCAATTATCACTTGAGTACAAGTATATTAATTTGTGTATATATATGTAGTATTTTTATGATTAATTTTTATTATTTATGAGTTTGAATAATTCTAAATAATGCAATATTGTTATGTAAAACATAAATAACTTTTTTGAAAATAATGTTATTTTATTCTTAATAAAAATAGTTTTCAATAATCTATTTTTCTGAATGTATGAGATATTGATGATAATATAAATATATTTTCTGCAAAATAAAGGGAGCCTTAATCACTTTTTTTTTTCCTTTTACTTTAAAAACAGATCATATTTGATATGCAAATATTAACTTCTAAATTTATTTAGTTATAGTAAATTGACCAATTTAATGAATTGTATAAAAAAATTTATTTAAATCAAATATATATAATTTAGTTATGTAAATAAGTTTTATGAAATTTTATAAATTTATTTACATCAGATACACACTAACAGCACACAATTGAAAAGAAAAATATATATAGAGTACATTGATAGTTTAAAAAAATAATGGGAATGAAAACGATGACACCATTGATTTATTGAAACGGAAAGGTATGTACATAATATGTCTTGCAGAGCATGTCAAGGCAGAGGATAGCATCATTCTTCTGCGAAAGCTTGTGGACTCTGCAATAACAGAGCACAAGAACTGATGTGGATGAAGTGGATTTGACGTTTTTGGAACGTTATGATGCGCAACGTTGCTTCTAAGGGTCATAACTTTTGCTATAGGTGGAGTCGCGGGGCTCATAATATATCAAATCGAAGCTGACTCAGAGCTCTATATACAATATACTTAGTTAGTCCGGCGGAGGTCGTTTTGACCTCCAAAATCCATCGTTTATGCCTTCATTTTTGCATCTGAACTTTATGTTCTTTTTTTATTTTTAATTTTTGGGCCTTTTGTTGGGCTTTTCTTTTATTTTTTAATTAGGGTTTTGAGGACATTATTTATAGGGTTTGTTTGATGTTGTTGGCAGTTTTTTGGATGATTTAATAATTAATTTTCAATTTTTCCAACATCGGCATTCTTTGGAATCAACGATTTTGATGCATAATTCTTGGTAATCTTAGGATTCAACAGGTTTTAGAAGATCATAGACTGGAAATCGTGCGCGATTCAACAGTCATTGATATTTATCTGTGTTTAATTACCTTCCCTTACGTCAAGAACTTAAGAACCAAAACAAAGATGACTGAAACATGAAGTAGTTTCAGAGTAAGAATATTTCAAAAAATATAAGGGATAACAACATTATTAGTCTTATAAATTATATCATTTTTTCAATTGAGTCCTACAACGAAATTTTTTTACAATAAAGTTCTATAAATTTTAAAAAAGTGATATAATTTATAGGACTAACAATGTTGTTATTCCAAAATATAATGAATGTTACATTATTATAATATAAAATGATAGCTAAATTTTATATTTGGTGATAATTTTAATTTTTATATTATTATTATTACTTTTTTAGCTAATTACATTAAAAATTCATTTAAATTACTGTTTTTCTCATAATTGTACAACATTAACAATTCAATTTAAAAGTATATTATAATAATACAAACACCAACTAAAAGTTACAAAAATCTGAGTTATTAATAGTTTCATAATTATCAACAAAGATAAATAAAAGCCAATAAAATTTTTTCAAAAATGCAATAAAAGCATAAAAAGTTAAATTGTACAAAGGTACGTAGTTTAGTACAAAATCCAATATAACGTCTGCTGTGAAAAATATTTTTGGAATAACAACATTTTTAGCCCTAATAATTATATCATTTTTCAATTAATTTTTTGATATTGTATTAATGAATTATATAGCTATTATGAAAATTAAATAATAAAACAAGTCATAAATAAAAATAACAAATATTATTTATTTAAAATATTAAAAATAAAATATTTTTGTAGCTTTAGGACTGAGATGTGAAAAAAAGTTTAACTTTAAGAAATAATTAATAGATTATTGCTTGAACTAATGGATATGACTAACTAAAAGTCTTTTTAAAACTTATCCAACTTAATTGTAAAAAATATAAAAAATAATACTTATAGGATTTAATTGTTAAAACGATACAATTATTAGGACTAAAAATGTTATTACAGCAATATTTTTGAATATCAAACCCCATTCTGATACTATATCAACACATTTTAATCAGAATTTGAAAAAAAAAAAATCTTATGATTAAATAAAAATAGAAGTTAAATAATTGGAAAAAAAATATAATTTTTTTATAAATAAATTATAGTGAAGTATAAAGTTTGGTTAGTATGAAGCAACTTATCTTTGAGAACTTGGCGACACCCAGTATATTAGATCCAATGATTGGATGAGTATATATATATATATATATATATATATTATAAATTTAACCGTTCATTTGGATTAGGTAAAACATTCTTTGATTGTTGTATTTATTAAATAAAAATGAAAAATTCTTGTATATTTCGAATGTATTACTCTCAACTGTTAAATTTGTAACATATATATACATATTATATTTTTATCAACTACGTATAAAATAATTAAAATATATATCACTTGCACATATTCTAAAGAGCAAAGAATGCATGCCATGATTATTAAAGAGCAATAATGCTTACCATTTCTGTATACAGTTGCTGAACTGTTGTGTTAAGGTCCTTGATCCAACGCCATTTATCCTTGTCTAGAGTTAGATGCACTTTCCGAAGCTTCGGTGCACTCACAGCTCCACGAGAGAAAGCATTCATCTTAGGGCACTGAATCACAACTACATCTTCCAGGGATGGAAATTTTAGGGTGCAAGTTTCCGAGGAAAATATAACAAGGCTTGTCAAAGAATCAAGTGTCAGAGTTGTCAATTTGTTGAGGATGATCTCAGTTTGTGCTTCATTTTCCTCATTTGCTATAATTTCTTTCACCATCCTGCACTTCGCTACTATACTATCATATTGGTAAGATGCACCAAGCTTTTGGCAGTTGGGGATGTCACTAACTTCACCAGTCCATGACACTTCCACACTTCGAGTGTTGTTAGATTGGAGAAGGACACAAGAGATGGCACCAAACTGATCTAACTTCTGCAACGCCATACTTGTAGATTTTCAATGTTTTCAAGGACTTGACATTTTTTGTTGCATATAGACCACAAAAGAGGAAGAGACCTGAGCTTTAAGCTTCGTATCTGCACAAGACTTGCGGCATGTTTCTCCTCAATGAGGAGTTCATCTGAGAAAAAATCTGTGAAATCGCAACAATTGAGAACAAATTTCTCCATATTTGGGAACTTTGGAATGATATGAAATGGAAAAGAGGATGAATTGTGATGATCATCATCATGGAAGCACTGCAGCTCAAGTTCTTTCACTCTGTTAAATGGACCGTCTAGAAACTGCCCTTTTTCTATCACTTTGACGTCCTTGCTCTGTAATCCCAGTGCTTCTAAGTTAGGAATAACCTGATTAATCGGACAAACCAAGTTGCAGTCAGCCTTTTTTTTTTGGTCAGGTGTAATGAATTTTCTTGAAGATATTCAAAGGATACATTGCATTTGTTCCAAGTTTTGTGGGTGCAGTGCGAAAGTCTCCAAATTGCCACATTCTTACACCTTCAAACACTCGAGCATTGGCAATTCCAAACTATGAATCCCTGGGTAAAAACTCTCCAGATTTTTCAATTCCATGAGCTCCAATGATTTGAGTCTCGGAAACAGAAAACTACAATGAGTTGCTTCGGTTGATCCTGTTGGGTTTTTAAGGAAGAGAAGCGAAGAAGTTGAAAATGCAAAAGTTGCTCTCTTTGGAGCTGGTTTTCACTTAATACAGAAAATGCACACTTACAAGGGGACAATTACCAATTTATGGTAAAAAATATTTTTAATTCTCATTTTATGGTAGTTTTAAAAGTAATTCCCATTTTTAAGGTGAAAGGGAAAAAAATTCCCAATTTAGGGTGAATTTGACCAACCCGGACGGTCAAATTGTACAAAACGCTACTGGGAGTAGCGTTTTGTACAGTTGTGGTCTGTAAAAAACGCTACTGGGAGTAGCGTTTTGTACAGACCGAACCGAACCGACCGGTTTGGTTGATTATATTAGGTTCGGTTCGATTTCGGTTTTTAAAAATATATAACTGACTGGTTCGGTTTAATTTCGGTTTTTAAGTTGGAAAACTGAAAATAACCAAACCGACCGAGTCATATATATTTATTATAAAAATATTAAATAAAATATATTA
>CATIWO010245727.1:0-10634 GCA_949673435.1 Macaranga tanarius | reverse complement strand
TTTCAGGGTAGATGCTTGATATCTGCTTAGCTAGCAGGGGAGAGAAGACGGTGCAGTGCGAATTACTGATAAAGAAAATGATAATAGAATATATATATTAAGATGAACTCGAGCTGTATTAAGCTTTATGATTATATATTTTCGATGTAGTTGTTAAGTAATACCTTTATCATAATTAAATCCTTAATTAAGTGTATTAATGATACAGACGTGACAATGCATGTCTACTTATATGCTACAAAATACAGGTAATTTTGAAATGAAAGCAAATAACAGAACAAAAATGTAAACCAACAGGATACACACAATAAAGTCATTAGGCTCTATTGGTTTAAAGTTCAAACCAACTTCACAACAATAGCAAAGCACCCATTCCTTAATAACCCTACATTCTTCATCCAGCATGTTGGAGCATGAAAAATGACAGTGTAGTATTATCAAACTACTTGTAGTTTTGTGATGTCAACAAGGTTTAATATGTTGTAACATGAGAATATTTTAGAGTTGTATTGTTATTCCTTAACGTGTGATCCAAGACTGATTTGCTAGGTCATTCAGACATATGTCAGGTCTGTATAGGTTAATTTCTAGGGCAACATTCTCTTGTATCAGTATAAATAGAAAAGCTTTCTTTTCTCAACTTTGAGCTGAGTTTTCCTGCCTCAAAACATTATTGTTTTATCTTTACTTTAAGAATTTCACTTGGTATCAGAGCCATAATGGCAAGCACCGGAGATACCACACCATCACCTCTGTAAAGTGTGAATACCACAGAAAAAGAGATGACCTTAAATCCCCTTTCTTATCAGAAAAGTATCTCAACCTCAGGAAACCCTTTGGGTTCATATTGTTCAATCAAATTAAATAATGAAAATTATCTTCTTTGGAAGAACTATGTTCTACCAGTAATTAAAGGAAATCATCTTGAAGGACACAATACTGGTTCAAGAAAATGCCCTGATGAGTTCATCACCATACTGGTTGCAGGAAAAGATGAACATCTCATTGAAGAAAACCCAGAATATCTAGATTGGATGGTACATGATCAGATCTTGCTTGGATGGCTATATAACTCAATCGAACCTAATATTGCTTATGAGTTAATGGGTTGTAAAACTTCAAAGGAACTTTGGGATTCAATCAGAGGCCTGATTGGTGTTAAAACAAAATCTAATGTTGTTTTCTACAAGAGAGAATTGCAAAAATTATCAAAGTGAGGAATGAAAATGGAAGATTACTTGAAAGAGGCAAAGAAGCTTGCTGATAACTTAGCACTAGCTGGCAAATCGGTAGCTTTGGAGGATTTAGTGACATAAGTATTGACTGCTTTGGACTCACTAGAATATAATCCAGTTGTTTGTTAGATTTATTAAAGGGAGAACATTAGTTGGGTAGATTTACAAGCAATATTGTTGAGCTATGAAAAAAGACTTGAGCAGATTAACACAAGTATGGCTTTAATGAATCTTGGACAAATGACAACAAATATTGCTAATATCATACTAAGTACTGGTCAGTCCAGAGGCAGGGGTAGTTTCTCAGGTGGACAAGGCAGAGGCAGAGGCAGAGGCAGAGGCAGAGGAACATCTCAACCAAACAATAACAGCAATCTAAGTTTCAATCAAGGTTTTAACAACTATCCTGGTAGAGGAGGAGGTCGAAGTTTTAGAGGACAAGGAGGTAGAAATAGTGCCTCTAAAATAACATGTCAAATCTATGGCAAGTTTGACCATGGTGTAGCAAGGTGCTATTACAGATTTGACAAAGTTATCAAGGTAGTGCATTTGACTCCAACAGAAATGATGCAAACTCTTTAGACTTTGTTTACCTTGCCAGTCCTGAAATTATGAGTGATTTTGCTTAGTACATGGACAACGGAGCAACTGCACATATCACAGATAATGCAGCCAATATCACACACAGATCTGAGTACACTGGAAATCAACACTTGATAGTTGGGAATGGTAATCAGTTACATATTATACACATTGGTAAGTCAATTCTTTATACAAATTATAACAATGTCTATTATTGAAAAATATACTACATGTACTTGAAATAAAAAAGAATCTTTTAAGTGTTTCTCAACTTACTTTTTGCAACAATGTTACTGTTGAATTTGACACTTCAAATTGTATTGTGAAAGACATGGGAGAATTGTATCATTTTTTGGGTGTTGAAGTTAGAAGAGATGAAATTGGTATATACTTAACCCAAACCATATACATTGAAGAGCTCTTCAAGAAATCTGAGATGAGTTATGTGAAGCCCTGCCCCACTCCAGCAATAATGAGCAAATAACTGGTAAGTGAAGAAGGAGAATTACTAGAGAATCCAACCTTGTACAAAAGCACAAGTGGGAGTATGCAATATCTAAGTCACACAAGACCTGACATCTACTTTATTTTGAATAGACTAAGTCAGTACATACAGAATCCTACAATAGGACATTAGCAAAGAGTTAAGAGGGTACTAAGATATCTTCAAGGAACCAAGAAGCTGGGACTTCATATTAAACCATATAACAGGCCTCTAAATATTCAGGCCTTCTCTAATGCAGACTGGAAATGTTATCATGATGATAGGAAATCGACAACAGGATATTATATATATTTGGGAAATACCTTGGTGTCCTGGTCTTCTAAAAAGTAACATGTAGTGTCATTGTCAAGTGCAGAGTCTGAGTACAGATCTCTATCTAAAGCTGCTTGTGAAGTTACATAAATCGAATCCTTGTTGAAAGAGCTGAATATGCATAGTAAAAATACAGTAATCATTTGGTGTGGTAACATGAGTGCAAGTTCCTTGGCACTAAATCCAGTCTATCATACAAGAACAAAGCATATAGAGATCGATGTTCACTTTGTGAGGGACAAAGTTTTGTTGAAGCAATTGGAGGTTAGATATATTCCTTCTCATGATTAAATTGCAAATTGCTTAATTAAACCCCTAACCTATTCTTAGTTTTAATATTTAAGGGATAAACTTGGAGTGGTTCAAAGACCTTTACCACTCACAAGTTTGAAGGGGAGTGTTAGAGCATGAAAAACGACAGTGTAGTATTATCAAACAACTTGTAGTTTTATGATGTCAATAAGGTTTAATATATTATAACATGAGAATATTCTAGAGTTGTATTATTATTCCTTCGCGAGTGATCCAAGACTGATTTTCCAGGTCATTTAGACATGTGTCAGGTCTGTATAGGTTAATTTCTAGGGCAACATTCTCTTGTGTCAGTATAGATAGAAAAGCTTTATTTTCTCAGCTTTGAGCTGAGTTTTCCTACCTCAAAATGTTATTATTTTATCTTTACCTTAAGAATTTCACTTAGCAAACACTTGGTGTCCACAACTATGACCAAATGGCTCATAGGATACTTACTAGCCAAGTCCAGTGGCAAAAACCTATGCCTACAACAGCATAATCTAAGTATATATATTCAAAAAATCCATAAAACAACAGCAATAGAAATAACAAGAACTGAATTAAATAAAAAAAAGCACCCAGTACAAAATATTCCTCTGCAGCATACATACCAAAATAGAACTAAATTAAACCAAAGTTTATTGACACCCCAAGGAAAGGGTAACATATATACATACTCAACACACACTACAATATCACAACTAAAGTAAATACATTTGTATCAGTAATATACACTACTACATTACAACTATAGCAAATACTAAGAAACTAGCTATTTATCTGCATTTTCCTTTTTAACCAATCAAACTTAATGTCATCGTCACATGCAAAGAACCTTTTCAACCAAATGCTTATTAACCTTTATAAAGTCAAAGGCATCCATCAACTCCCACTTCTCCAATCCTAATTTTTTTTAACTCCATTGTAATTTAACTTGCAGTATATATACGTTGGTTAGTAGTTGAGATGGCACATGTAATTTCTTTCATTGAAGAAGTTACTTCCATAAGCTCATTAGCAATTATATCAGAAGTAATTCTTTTTTTTTTCCTTTTTTAGAAGGTAGTTTTAATGGCCTTGAAACTAATGAAAAACTATAATGGGATGGTGATTGCGGGATAGATCAAGTCAAAAGATCTTGTGTATCTAGAAGCACATCATCATTCATTTATATCTCATCCATGTCCTCATTATGTAAATTCCATTTTGCTTGCCACCTATGAATTTTTTCCTTCACAATTTTAGCTGCATTTCCATTTGCTATATCCTTTTCAAATAACTTATGGGCATCTTCCAAAAAATAAAGTTCTTTATCCCGTACCAAATAATATTCACTCTTAACCTGCAATCAATAATGAGTGAGTTAATTGAAATAGAAATAAATGGCTACAGCAGTATACAAATAAAGTAACAACAACAACAATTACAACAGATGCAGCAGTTGCTGCAACAATTACAACATATTAAAGCTATGCAAGATCTGAATAATAAGATGGGTCAATTTAAAGGCATGAAAATTCCTCCTAATAATAACCACCATCATAAAAATATTGTATAAATACTAAATCCAATAAAACCTCAGTAAAATCAACTAATCAACTCAATAAAAAAAATATAATGATTAGGACCAAAAAATCAAAAGGATTACAATAAACACCAGTACTGAAACTTGCAGTTCTGAGACTGATAAGCAGAAAAGACACCAAAAAACACAAAGCACAACATCCATAAAAAACCACCCCACCACAAGGCACCTCAGCCTAAATAAATTCAAAACCATTTGAAGTTTGAAAGAAAACTTGATCAAAATGTGAAATTACATAGAATTTAGAAGAAACAATAATATTGTAAGAAAACCCTTATCTTAAGTATCCTACTTAATAAATTCCCATCTAACAAATTAGAAAAAATAGAATTAAGTTTTTTCAAATCACCTTAAACAAGCACAATCATAAAGTATTTTCACATAATACAGAGCTAAAAAATGAAAAGGCCAAGGAGTTACCTGTATGATATTTTCCCAAACACTTAGCATAGCCTCAATTTTTTCAGTGACGTCATTCCAACTAAATCCACTTTTCTTATCCAAAAGTTCAATTGCATAATTCATGAGCTTTTGAATAGTCTTCGACCTATTAACTGCTTTTCCTTTATCGATTGTTTTTCCATTTTTTTGAAACTCCAAATTAAGTTTAGAAACAACATTCTCCCAAGCTTTCTTATTAAATTGATTTTCATCCTTATTCCCTTTTACTTTTTCTTTCTTCAAAAGATCAAGAAGGAGTTTATCCATCTCTTTTAGCCATCAAAAATATTTTTCCTTCTTTTTAAAAGAACTACTCATAACTTTAGGGTTAAATGCAATAGTAGTTATCCAATTTTATATTTATTATAGTTTGGGTATTAAACTTCAATTTGTTTCTTTTTGGTGACCAAACTTTAATTTTGTTTCAAAAAAAGTACTGCTAAAAATTTTCAGTCCTCTAAATTTCTCTTCAAATTATTTTAAGCCCTCAATCTTTTTATTTTTTCAATTTAGTTTAAAAGGCACAAAAAATTTAGTAGTTTATTTTTTCCTAGTTTATATTACTACTCAAAATGAGTTTGGTCTTATTAAGTAGAATCAAAATAATCTCTAAATTTATTCTTATTTTTTAATAAATGTATAGAAATATGGACTTATTTGTAAAAAATCTTTAATTCTGGATTAAAATAGTAATTTTGGATTGTTCAGGTGCCAAATGAGTTTGTGAGTCACTATTGTGAAACTAAATAAAAGTATGGTATCTAAAAATATACAAATTAAAGTTTGATGATCAAATTGAAATAAAGTTAAAGTTCGGTATCATTCCGTGCATTTGACCCTATAACTTCAACTTCATCAAACATTGATGTCTCCATCTATTTATAATCATATACATATAATAAATAGAATTAAAGTCAACAACATTCGTAAAATATATAGAAAATTATCATAATAAAACAAAAAGAACACATAAAAAGTAGGATAATATCATAGTAGAATCCTAAGATCTAGATACATAATCTTTCCACATCAATATAGCTATATTATTCCTTATTTTCTCTCCTTGTCTAGCATCTGCATATTTAGTAATGCACCTAATATCATCTATTTCATTGTCTTTTTGCATTATATCATCATCAACTTCATGCAAAAGATTTTCATCTGGATCATGCATCATGAGAAAGTTGTGTAAAATGCAACAAGCAAGAACAACATCATATTTTGGCTCCGTGCCACTAGCTATAATAGAAAATCTCTTTTTTAAGACTCCAAAAGCCCTTTCGATTGCATTGCATAAAGAAGCATGCCGAAGATTAAATAATTCTTTTGGATTCTCAGAAGGATGATGCGAATACTCTTTTAAATGATATCTCATACCTCAAAATGGAGTAATGAATCCAGCTCTCAAAGGATAACCAGCATCAACTAGAAAAAACTTACCTATATACAAATTAGAAATTTGGTTTGTTAACCAATTAAAGATGACAATGAAAAACACTACTAGATGTAACTAGAATTACCTTGAGGAACTTTCAAATTATCTTCCCTAGTTAAAGTAGTTTCAAGTATCATTGAGTCTGAAGCGGACCCTTCCCAACCAGGTAAAAGGTAAATTTCAAGTCAAATGTGCATGCAACTAAAATATTCATTATTGGTATTCCTTTCCTCCCTCTATATCTTGGTACATCACTTGTAGGAATTTTAAGTCGAATATATGTACCATCAATAGCACCAATACAATTCTATACAAAAATAGAATTCATTAAACTATTGACATTAGAATTGGTTATCAAAACTAAGATACTTTTAAGAGTTTACAGACCTAAATTATATATTTACCTAAAAATAAAGATAAAATCGGCCTTCATTATTTATATCTCTGGAGGAATTATTGAGCCATCTGGTTGTACTAAGAATACATTTTCTAATTGTATGACTGCCTTAAGAACTTGGTGAAAATGACGGCTTATGGTTTCCCCACTTCGACGAAAGAAAAAGTTCACAGTGCGATTCTTGACATTATAAGCTAAAATATGTAGAAACTTTGTAAGTTGTTCATCCACAAAACTATTACGAGTATCCCTAAGTGGATTTTTTTATTTTAGGATGTTGACTAATATTCTAAATGCAATCAATCCCATACATAAGATATGCTTAGCATTCAGATTATTTTCCACTTTCCATATCAACTCTTGTCGAACAATATTTCTCCTAGTATTAGAATCTATTAATGGTCTCTCAATAAACCGATAAATACGAAGTAGGAAAGCTAAATAGCCAACATATCCAACAAAAGTTACTATCACATTTCTATGAATGTTTCTCATATTTTCTGCTAGTAAATCCAATAAGATATTAACAAACAAGAAAACTACAGCCACACAATGTATATTAAGATAGAAATAAGAAGACAGATTTAGACCAACTCATACACCCAATTAAAAAAAAGCATTTAAAACTGAATTTCAGTAATAGCAAATCAGATCCATCACCATTCAACATAAACAAATGAAATCATAATAAAAAATTAAGCAAGAAAACACAGATCATAGACACAAAGAAATCAATACATGCCAAATTTCTTTATATTTAAAAAGGGTACTCAAAATCAACAACTACAACAACAAGGGCAATCAAATTTATATAAAAGCAAGCAGATAGTAAAAGCAAAACTAATAAATCAAGCAAATCAATGATGGCCAAATACCTCATTTCACCCTTGAACTTTACCATTTTCGCGCATTGCACACCTAAACTTCAAAAAGTTACAATAGGATATATGAACTTTCAATTTGTGCCTATTTCACCCTTCGTTTAGTTTTTTTTTAGGCTATTAAATGCATGATTTTCCAATGTGGACCATGCGTGTTTGCAGTTTTCTTTATAAGCGTGAAGTCAACAAAACATGCTAATGTGTATTTGTCAAGGGACTAAACTTAAATACATAAAAATTAAAGGACTACAATTAATAAAGTTTCAAACTTTTGTTACAATCATACCATCTTCAACCTTAAAATCTTTATAAATTATCATTGTAACCATCCACTTCCTAATATGTTCAATCCCAAGAAACAGACCCAACAATCAAAAATCATCGTTTAACAATCTAAAAGCAAGAAGAACAGACCCAAGAAATAAAAAGTCCTTTGCAAGAATAACATACCCAAGTAATTATCAACACCTAATTAATTTTTAATAAAAAACAACAATTAAAATATAAACTCATAGAGTTGCAATTGCTAATAAGCTTTGAATTGGATCAAAAGCTAAAAGTGAAGCAGTTAAAAGCAAAAACACAATTATCAATCACTCAATAAGCATTAATTTAGCATTTAATTTTATTGAAGAATTGAGCATTTGATAATTGATACCTCAGCAGCAGCTTCATGTTGGCAAAAATTGAGGTACTAAATCAATAACTTCTGCCCATAAAAAAGAAACAAACAAAACGAAATCCAAATGAAACACTACTCAGAATGTATCATTCTCCATCTTTCTCAATTACAATCTACAAATCACAATGGTACCTTAGTTTTTGCCATTCATCAATCCACAGATTCTCCTTCATGTCCCTCTGTTCTCATCATGATTCAATTTAAATTATAACCCATGAAAAAAAATCCTTTTTCCCTTTTCTTTCAACAATTATATTTGTTTCTTGAAATACCCAATACCCAATTATTGAAATGGCTTCCACTTTACTAATTGGCACTCTTTTTCAATACACACTCTTTTTTAATGCACATTGGATTACCTTGCAATTTCTCAGTCTTTTCATGAATCAACTACAGATGCCAATTCTGGCAAGCTCGTCATGTTTTCACTGACTTCAGCACTGGAGCTCATGCTTTGCTCAACAAGGATTGTGAACTTGCTCATCAAGAACTGGAGCAGTTTTGATCTGAGACCAGAGACTAACCGAACACCACCAATCAACACTATGACTCTAGCAAGGGATGGAGCAACAGAGAGATCGAAAAGAAGAAGAAGAAATGGAGGTTCTAGTAATGATTGATGATGACGATGATAAAGAAGAAGAAGAAAAGAGTTTATCTACCTTTGTTGTATCTTGAAGATAGAAAATTTCTTTTTAATCCCTTATTTTTATTATCATTCCTTTAAAGTATAGATTAAATTATTAATTATTATAATAATAAAAATAGTGTTAGTTAGTTAGTTGGCATATTTTAATTGGTCCATGTTGGTATTTGTCAGTACATAATAGAGGAAGTATCAAACACGCGCTGAAGCTATGTGTTATAGAGGTGAAATAGGCACAAAGTGAAAGTTCAGATGTCCTATTGTAACTTTTTGAAGTTCAGGTGTGCAATGGGCGAAAATAGTAAAGTTCATAGGTGAAATGAGGTATTTGGCCAATCAATGATAGTCCCACAGAGAGAAATATAAATATAGCAGTGAACTAAAGATAATCATTAATTTACTATAGCAAGAATTAAATAAACAGGCTGCCAACCAACAAAACCAACTAAAAAAGCATAACCATAGAACTAGCATCATCAAAGAAAAAGATAAAAGATTGGCACCCAAAAATTTATGTGACAGAGAGAAGAGTGTTCACTTACAAAAAATAGACAAAGGAGATAAATGAGCAGTAAAAGTAATAGATAGGAAGAAGGATCAATACCAACAGGCAATCATGACAGTAAAAAAAAATACAGGCTAAGGTCATCAATCTAAGCTCCAAAAATAAGTAAAAAAAAATGCAGGCTAAGGATTGTTTTAAAATAAATTGAAATATGTCAAAAGCAAAATTACCTAAATTGAATTTAAAAAAAAATAAAGAATTAAAGAATTTAAATAAAGAAAAATCAAAACTAATAAACATCACCATTAGAACTTCATAGCTATAAAATTAGTTAAAATAAACCCAATGTTAATTTCCACCCTCTGTTTACTACCTCGGTCCCATCAAGGCATAAAACCAAATAGTTCAGGTGAAATAGAACATCAAAGAGCAACATTGAAATAAAGAGAAACACAAACTCATAGAATTGCAGTAGCAAAGGGTAGCAAAGAAGCATTAACAATAAATGAACTAAACAAAAAATAAGAAGAAAAGGAAAAAGAGTAAGAAGAAGAAGGAGTAACTTACTGAGTGCTTGGGAACTCTGAATAGGTATGGCCTTGAGCGCGACTGCAGAGAAGATGAGGGCAACGGTGATGGAGGAGTGGAGGAGAAGACGGGGGTGACGGCTGTTATGGGGTTTGAAAAGGTCATAGAGGAGAAAAGACAAAGATAGAGTTTGAGATAAGTTTGCAAATAAAAATAATAAATAGGGGTATTTTTGACTTTATAAAAATATAGTTTTAAAATTGTGGAATTTATTTGTAAATTCTTATAATTTTTTAATAATTTGAACTAGTAATGTTGAATTCCATAGAATTAAAAAATTAGAATTGGAAATAAATTCTATGAAATATTGATTTGAACTAAACACAAATTTAGATTTGCAAATAAATTCTAGCAAAAACCCAACACTTGGCCCCTTAACTTTCACGTTTTATTTTATTGAACCTCTATTCTTTTATTGTATTTTATTAAGCCCTTTTACTATTATTTCTATTTTATTAAACCCTTATACTATTATTTCCATTTTATTAAATCCTTATACAATTATTTTTATAAACATTAAGGACTTTTGAAATATAAATGATATTA
>CATIWO010245726.1:0-12037 GCA_949673435.1 Macaranga tanarius | reverse complement strand
TGTTGAAATTAACACTGAAAAGCTTGAAATCGTTCTTAGCAGCAACCTAAGCCCTTTGTTTCTCTCTTTTCAACGTGAAAATAACTTTAAGTTTGTAACGCTAGGTTTATTTCTCTGTTTAGATATTTTAAGGGCAATATTGTCTCACAAAAAATTTGAAATAAGGTTAATTTTATCTTTTCACCACATTGTACACGTGGAAAGCTGACGTGGCTGATGATTAGGATGCATGTGGGGCCCATTTTATCTGAGTAAGCATACAGTAAGCATTAAATCGGCCGGATACACTTAATTGATATATTTTTATCAAGTTCAGACGACTTGATTGCAAAAAAAAAAAAGGTCAGACACTCAAATAGAAAAAATTCACAAGTTCAGACACCAAATTTGCAATTTTTCCTTAATTTTAAAAAATTTACAAACTAAACCAAAACTGAAATTATCGGTATTTAATTCTATTAGGTTCCTGACTTCCTGCTTCAAAATGACATTAAAATATTAATAAAGAAAAAAGTCACAGTTAAATAAAAATAAATAAAAATTAACACACCATTGTAAATTCCCAAACCCCTAAAAACAAAAGTCACTATCAATACAAATACGGCGCCGTATGGCCTATCTTTTCAGTTTTCACACACTGCAGCTAGCTAGCAAGAGCAGCGCCATCTCCATCTTCACATAATCTCCGGCAGCCTCCTCCTCCTTCTCTGTAATCTCAACTCCTATTAGCAAGTGAAATTGATCGTGTTCTGGTGCGGTGCACAGTATCACAGATGGAACCAATAAATTCATCACATCAAGATTTCCATACTCTCCAATCAACGAATAATCATAATCCAGTAGAAAAAACAGACGGTTACAAGCACCCCGTTGATGAACTTTTTCAGAAAGTTGATAAGGTAATCAATGAATCAATCATACATTTTTTAAATTATTATTATTTTTTAATAATAATTTGATTGAATTAATTGGTTGTTGATTGTGGTGTAGCTTGAGCAAAAAGTGAATGAAATTGAACAATTTTATTCAAATATAAATAAAAAACAGCAGCAGAGTGGCGGCGGTTCGAAGAGTGGTTCAGTTGTAAAGGATAGTAATAATAATAGTAATAAGGAGAGGGAGAGGGAGAGGGAGAGGGAGAGGCATGTGCCTAGTATAAGGAAACAGCAGCAAGATGCTTCTAAAAGAGAAGCTGCTGCTGCTAAAAGAATGCAGGAACTTATGCGCCAATTCGGCACCATTTTGCGCCAGGTAATTCGTTGCTTAAAAAGAATGCTGAAATGTTGTTGTTGTTTTTGTATGTGTATTTGTCTTGTGGTTGCTTATGTTGTTGTTTGATTGTTATATAATAAAATTGCTCTCAAATTTTGACTGACTTGATTTTAGATTTTGTTTCTTTATGAATGTTTTTAGTGGAATAAATCATTTTGTTAGAATTAGATTGGACTGAATTCCTTGTTGAATTGTGTCATTGTTGTCGTGATTTCATTTTTTGAAAGCTTAAAGAATTGTTTTATTGCACGTAAGAAATGACTAAATAGAATTCGCTTTTTTACATTTTTTGAACATACTCTTAGGCCTTTTCTTTTTTAGGAATAAATCACTTCCAAGATCATGACACTTATATCATGATTTCATTTCTTTTGGAACGGTTTTTGAATGCATTGTTTGTTTTAGTTGAAAGAATTGAATTCTAGCAATCATTTGAAATTTAAAATTTAGTTTGTTTCATGTACTCTAATTATCTTTGCTTTCAGATCACACAGCACAAATGGGCATGGCCCTTTATGCAACCTGTAGATGTCAAAGGTCTTGGCTTAGATGACTACTATGAGGTGAAGTTTCGTTAACATGCCTTACTATTGTATTCCTTTGAATATTATTTGTTTTCTTATTCTACACTTTGCTTGTTAAGAATCAACAAACTACATCTTTTTTTTTTCCTTAACGACAGTTGATATTTTTACAATTTGAACTTGTGAATTGGTTTCTTCCTTTGGTCTATGGGTGCAATTTAAACCTCGCATCTTGACACAATTCAGAGGAGTGTATCTGAAAGTTTTTAGTCCAGAAATGAACCAGGATATGTTCCTGACCACATGGTACAAATAGGGATGGAAGTATGTATTTGTGCTATGTGGTGGGGCAGGGTTAAATTGGGATTATAAGAGTTGAAGTTGATGCAGAACATGTAAACCATTTATTGTTTTAAATGGTTAGTGTGTAAGGAAATTGATGGTTTGAAAGGGTAATGATTACAGCAGCTGCATGTAAAAGTATGAGGCTTTGTTTGTGTGGTTTAGCTAGTGGGTAAAAAGGTTGAAGTGTAAAGGTGGGAAGTGGGCTTTATATTGGACTTAAGATTAGGGGGAGGATAAGGGTTATGGAGATTGAAGAAGAAAAATCAAGAACTAAGGCCACAAGCAATAAGGAGTGGAAGCTAGAATGAGGAATGGCATTGAGCACAGATTTCAACCACAAAACTAGAGCATTCAATATTCTACTGTGTAGAATAAAGAAACTGTGGCCAGTGATGTATATACAAGTCCTAATAAACAGGTGTTGCATGCATTTATGTGTAGTATTAATGAATAAGTGTATTTGTGAGGAAGGTGAGTGTTAGTTGTTAGTTGTTACTTATTCGAGAGTATTGTCCTGCTATTTTTGCTTTGGTTGTTGATTTCCGGATCACTTGGGTTTAGATTTCATCTGAATATGACACCGACTAATTTTGCTTTTTGCTGTATTTGCTAGGTCATTGACAAGCCCATGGACTTCAGTACCATAAAAAATCAAATGGAAACTAAGGATGGTACTGGATATAAGAATGTTAGGGAGATATGTGCTGATGTGAGATTAGTCTTTAAGAATGCAATGAAATATAATGATGAAAGAAGTGATGTTCATGTTATGGCGAAAACATTGCTGGCAAGATTTGAGGAGAAATGGCTGCAACTTCTGCCTAAAGTCACTGAAGAGGTAGCAGTTATCAACTTTCGTTCATGTCAACAGTAGTGACGTTATTTCCTCAGAAGAGGTTCCCGAATTACCATCTTTTATTTTTTCTGATTGCTGGATCTTTTCTATGGGTTCCAAATCAACGCATCCATAGGAGAAAAGACGAGAAATGGAGGAAGCAGAGGCTCAGTTGGACATGCAACTTGCTCAGGAGGCTGTTCATGCTAAAATGGCGAGAGAATTAAGTAATGAGGTATACTAGAACTGAATATAGAATTGTTTAAATGAACATTTTAGAAAATCTACAGAAGTCTTTGAATAGGATAAATTTTAACACGCTAATGGAATATTTTCAGCTTTATGAGATTGATACGCATTTGGATGAACTTAGAGACATGGTTGTTCAAAAATGCAGGTTTGCCCCAGTAATGCTAAATGAATTCAATTTCTGTATAAGTTGCATTGAGTTTGAGATGGGTTTAGATCTCTGCCACTTACTGATGTCCTTCGTTTTCCTAAAACAGGAAGCTTATTTTACAACTGCAAATGGTTAATTTTTCTTTGCGCATCTTTATGTTATATTTCCTGTTACTGAAGCATCCACTTGGCTGCATGCTATCTTACCTTTTCATGTGGCAGCCACAATATATTTACCCATTTTTTATTGGCACTGAAATCTTCATGTATTATCTTTTGTTACAATCTCAATATGCCACATCGTTTATGTGGGAACTTGATGTGTACAGATAAGATCTTTGGCTCTGTCCTAAAAGCTAGCCTTTAAGGGTGAGTTATCTTGAGGCATGAATCATATTCCCTCTTTGAACGTACATGATTTCATCATCTAACCGCACAAATGATTGGTGAAACATGCTAATCGTTTTACATGCTATCTAACAAGTTCTGCAATTGTTAGAATTTGACTTTTACTGCAAATTCATTATTCTATTGACAAAGCGCAGTATGCTGTAAATTAAGTGTTCTAATCTTTTACGGCACACCCTGACTGGCATTTCAGCATGTGCATGGAATACAAATTAATGTAATTAGTCATTAGTGCGTAATCCACTTTCATGACTAAGCTGCAGAAAAAATTTAATGCAGATTTTGAAGTTAAGGATGGCTAGTGTTTCCTACATGGAATTTATTTTTTCTTCATGCAATTGTGTTTTTTCTGGTAATTTTTTTTGGCAACTAAAGTAATTTGGAAACTGCATTATCAGAAAAATTTCGACTGAAGAGAAAAGAAAGCTTGGGGCAGCTCTCACAAGATTGTCTCCTGAAGATCTCACTAAAGCATTGGAGATTGTTGCTCAAAATAATCCAGGTTTTCAAGCTACAGCTGAAGAGGTGGATCTTGACATTGATGCTCAGGTTATGAATTATTATGTTATATCACAAGGACTTGCTGTCTTTTTTTACTATCATGGATTCGTGAACGATCTATGTTCCTAAGAAACAAATTATCTGAATGACATATTTCCTGTGCAGACCGAGTCCACTCTTTGGAGGTTAAAATTTTTTGTGAAAGATGCTTTTGAAGTTCAGGGCAAAAATGCAGCAAGTGCAGGCGGTATTAACAATAACAGTAACACAACTACCAACAATAATAACACTGGCAACAATAAGCGAAAAAAGGAGATATGTGAGGCAATTGCCAAAACTGCCAAGAAAAGGAGTAAAAAGGCGTCTACTTGATTATATTATACCATGGACAAGACTTTTTTTTGTTCAGTTTTTACTTCTGTTGCATTGTATGTGAAAACAGTTTTGTGGGCATCGATTCTTACTCTTAGTCATTAGCCTGACAGGTTTAAGGACGGATGCAGCAAGAATGTTGATTTTTGTTCTTTTGCTAGGTGAATGGTATTTAATTTTGTGTACTGTTGATGCAATTCAGTTTTAGGTGCTGTCAAAGTGACCAGGCCAGTATCATGATGTTTAGCCTGGCGCAATTAACCTCCACCTGTGGTCTAGTTCTTGTAACATGTATAATAAAATAATAAATGAAGTTTAGGAGTGTATTGGATTATGACTTTTATAGACTTTTTTCAAGTGAATGACTTTGACAGATTTTATAGATTTTTAATGACTTTTACAGAGTTTATAAATTTGTCAATGACTTTCATAGAGTTTATTTTAAGACTTTTATAGAGCTTATCATTTATCAATGACTTTTATAGACTTTATTTTAAAAGACTTTTATATAATATATGAATTTGTTAATGACTTTATAAACTTTTATACACATTTATTAATTTTAATAGACATTAATAAATCTTTATAGATTTTAATATACATACTTTGATACAATATATTAATGTTTCTCAAACAATAAAAATAAAATTTTTAAATGATTAATAACATATGTCTAATATTAATTTTTTTTATAATAATTTAAATATTTATTTTATCACTATTAAATAAAAAAATGTTTAAAAATTGTTTCAAGTTAATACAATTTTCATTATCTAGTTCAACTAAAAATTCATCTGAACGACACTCCTTTTGAAGAAAGTTGTGCAACCCTACACATGCTAATACTAGCTTGAGGTAGGTAGAGTGAAAGAGAATTATGTAGTTTTCCTATTTATACAAATCTAAAAAAAAGTCATTCAAAGTCTTGAGGTAGAGTAAAAGAGAGTTGTGTAGTTTTTTTTTTTTTTATATATACAAACTTAAAAAAAGTCATTCAAAGTATATAAAAGTTATTATATATAGAAATCCATGACTTTTTGAATCTGGATATACTTTTATAGATTCTCTAAAAGTCCTAATTGAATACCTTATAACTTTTATAGACTTTTTTTTAAGTTTATAAAAGTCATTATTGAATATACCTAAACTTTTAAAAAATCTTTAAAAGTCATAATCCAATACCCCATGACTTTTTAAATTTTTAAAAGTCATAATCCAATACACCCCCTTAGTATCTTTTCTTTTGCTTCTGAGTTATTTCAGGCAATTTGCAATTTGCTATGATCCCTTGCCTGTAACAAGTTTTTTTTTGCTCAATTCATTTTCTTCAATCGGTAATATTTGGTAGCACAGCTTGGTATTGCGGCATACGATGGCTATAATGCCATTACGCATTGCTGAAATTATAAAAAAACTCCTTAAATTTTTTCTGCCCTTTAAAATATAAGGAGCCAAATAGGTAATTTTATAAATTTTTTAATCTTTTGTGGTTGCGCATCCCAACACATATCGGTGTCCTTCAATCAGCAATTCCTCTTGGTTATAGGGTCCTAGATGGTGTATTTAAGCGCATTGGGTAATTAAATATCATATTTTATGGTATGATGGTCTGGTCCTTCTCTATATATATTTTTTAAATATTGCTCAATTCACTGTTGATTTGATTGTGATTCTAGGTGCTACAAAATAATTACGCGTAACTCCATCCAAATTACCAAAGTCTAGGATCCTCGGATCCCACATCGGTAAGTAAAGTATTGTGGTGTGTGCGTATAAGCATGTGGTTGGAGGCTCACTAGTTAGCAATTGTCTAGTTGAGTTCTCTGCTACAGTAAGTCTTCTGTTCCAAATAGGCAAAGGCTAACCTACGTAACGGTATGCTAGCCTCCACGTTACCTGCTGCTAATCATAGCAGAAGTCTGTGATGGGACTGGATCATTGGATCCCACATCAGTAGGTAAAGTGTTGTGGTGTGTACGTATAAGCATGTGGTTAGAGGCTCACTAGTCAGCAATTGCCTCGTTGAGTCCTTTGCTACAGTAAGTCTTCCGTTCCAAAAAAAAAAAAACCAAAGTCTAAACCCTCTTGCAAGATATGAACTGCACTTCAATGGCCTAAGTAGACCTAGATGACCTTTCCTGCCACCATATTTGCAGGTGGGAACTGGTGCTTCATTACTGCGCACCTTTGCCGGAAATATTGGTGCTGGGGCCTACCAGCTCTGCCTCTTTCTAATATCGATAAACGCCATTTTTGGTGGAATTCTTGCCAGGCCTATTATGAACTTGTGCTTCTTCATGTCACCTGACTGGTTGCGGAAACTCCCAGTTGCACGTGGCCATGTTGAAGGCTTTGATGTCTGTATATGACATGAGTTAGAAGTGTTGCTTTTGCTTAGCAGCTGATTTGAGCTTGGAGGAACAGAGAGTTTCCTTCAGTAAATAAACCATTAGGGGGTCCTTCCATTTTGTAGGACATAATTTTTCCACAGAAGATGATATCATTCACTGTAGGGTCTGTCTTTAAGTTTGGGTTTAAAGAGAACTCAAATAAATCTTAGTTTGAAAGTAAGTTAGGTAGTCCTTGATCTTGAGAATGTGTTAGTTTCCTTAGCAGAAGCAACATTTTTTCATTTGCTTTGTTTATAATTTGGTGGAAAAAGTATAATTTTGATCCTTTTATTTTGGGTTGTGCCAAAACTAAATTTATGTTCTTTTTTTTTTTGCATCCGGTGCTCTTGGTATCCGGTAGCCACAATAACTTCGACTAATTCAGAATCAACCCGGGTAGGACCACAAGGCGGCAAAGCTCTTTCAACAACTATTTTATGATTTTTTTTTTTGCAAAATACTCTAATATTTTAATACAAACTTATATCATAATTATTAAAATATTAATATAATATTAAATTTTAATAATAAATTTATTTATATTTGATTTTAATAAATATTTTTAAAGATATTACAAATTAATTATAAATTTTTTATTGATGATCAAATTAAAAATATATCTAAATTTTATTTACCATAAGTTTATTATAATTAGTTGAATGCTACATCTATGAAAAGCCCTAGGGGGGAGGGGGGGAGGAGAGGAGGGGTGAATAGGGTTAATGATGATTTAAGAGAAGATTAAGAAAATTAATAAGCAAAAGGGTAGAAAAACAAAGATAGCAATCACACAAATGCACAATGATTTAAGGAGTTGGATTTTCAACAATCCTATGTCTCCACCTAACTTATCCATAAGTTAGAATTTTTAACACCTATACCAATCTTATTACTTGATTGTGTCACAACAAAGATAAGTTTTGTGGCTTAACTCAAACTTACAAAAAAAAGTATTTTTCTTGGCTCAACACAAAACCACAAGAGCTATAACCTCACTACCCAATTCTTTAATCCCAAAAGAAATAGTAGATGAAGAGAGGTCCCAACTCTATCACACAACCCAACTCTCAAACACCTTATATAAATGCAATATTTTAGAGTTTTGAGCAAATGTTTAAAAAGAATTGAATGCTTTACCAAATTATGTAACCTTCATAAATGAAGTTGGAAGGCTTGTATTTATAGTGAACGTCAAAACTAGCTGTTGAGAAGCACCAAACTTGCCCAAATCTTCTTGAACCTTCATTAAATGAAAAATCAGCTAAAGTGCAAAGAGGGTGCTCCTCACAGTCGTGACTGGCTCCTCACGATCGTGACTTATAAAAATATAGCCGTTGGAGCAAATTTAGACCGTTGCAAGTGCCCTCACGATCGTGATTAGCTACTCACGATCTTGAGCATCTTCCTCACAATCGTGAGGGGCACTGCCATCTTTGGTTATGTGCTCAACTTTTAGTATGCTCTTCATGAGCTGGCTTACAATCATGAGGGGCACTGGAGCTTGCTCACTTGGGTCTTTTGCATGCTCCATTCTCCTCATGATCGTGACCCCTTAAAACCTTTATAAATCTTTAATTTTTGACCTCTAAAACTATTCATATGCATTAGACTTTAATTGGAGTTGTTCTAGTAAGATATTGAGGACTTCATTGAGCTTAAAGAAATAATGTGCACCTGTCTTTGATTATGAGTATAACCTAGCTTATAATCACACTTAGATAAAATTATTACTTAATCACAATTGTTTGCTAAAGTCAAAACTAAGGTAAATTAGATTGATGATCATGCAAATGTCTAACAATCTCTCCCTTTTTGACTTTGACAAATAATTTTGAATGAGAGAAAAAAAATAGATAAAGTGTAAGTATGTGTTTTGAATGTATAATATATTGACACACTCCCTCTTAATCATACGTATGGATTCTTGATGAACTCCCCCTCAATGTGTGAATCAAATAACATGTATCATAGACACAAGATAAAAAGTGGATACAAGATATACAATAAAATTGTATCATAAACCAAAAGTATACAAAAATATACTCATATATATTTACCACATTTTATATTAAGGACATTCAAAATTTTGTGCACATTAAAAATAAAGGATAAAAAATAAATGATAATCAATATCTTCCTTAAAAAGTGCACAACTTTTCTCCCCCTTGGCAAAGTACAAAAAGGAGAAAAAGAAATTATGCACATGAAAGTAAGAGAAATGAATAATAAAACAAGTAGGAAACACATGAAAGATAATATTGCATTAAGGTAAAACAAGTACATAATGTAAGTCCTAATAAATCCTTGAAATGACAATGCAACATGAAAGATTTGGAAAAATAAAAATCTAAGGATCTTGAGGTGGAGGTGGAGGTAGAGGATGGCTATAAGGAGTATAGGTGCAAGAGTACCCTTGGTGATCATATAGAATATGGACATCATGTTAGAGGTGGGTGATGCTAGAATCCACTTGATCAAATCTTTGGTTAAACTTGGTTTCTAATTGATCAAATCTATTGTTAAAGATATCCTTAACCAAAGACATCTCACTAAATAGCCTCTCCTAAGGTGGTTCCTTTTGATAGGCTTGTGAATCTCTTGAAGAACCTTCTCCCCTTGTCCTCTTTCTTTGAGTACAGAGGTGCTTGAGCTTGACCTTCATCCTCCTATTGAGCGTGAAATTGATCAATATCCTCAAATATGTGCTCAAGCTCTTTATCATCCTCTTGTGCTCTAACAACTTCATCTTTCCAAAACAACATATTATTCACCTTTTTGAATTGTTTACAATTCTTGATGAAAGTGTTGTCAAGAAGGGTATAAGGGATGGAGTCAAGGTTGGAGGTATTGATTCTAAAGTGTTAGGCAATCTTAGTAATAAAGGCACTAATACAAATGTTACCCGAAATACTATCACTCAATAACCATAACTTCCATTGAAAGAGCCTCCCAATATCAACATTTTGACCATCCACCATGCAATGTAAAAGGAAGAGATCATCAAAAGAAATGGATTCATGACTTAAGCCTCTTGTATTGATAGAGTAGGCAAGAAACCTTTGAATATACCAAAGGACTTTGAATTGAAGAGAAGAAGATTTTGTGTGACCTGCAACAAAATTAGAAGCATTTGGTTTATAATATATTGCCCAAAAATTATTTAGAATCCAATGGAAGCTGACTTGATTTAGTCCTCCACTTGTAAAACTAAAAATAGGGTCAAAATCTTGAAAAATTAGGAAGCTATCTCTCCCTCCAAGTCTAAACCTTATGCTATATAAAGAATTATGCTTATCTATATGATGAGTTCTTAAGTAAAAAGAGGCAAGAAATTCAACAACTAAAGAAGGATAGGTGGGAAGAAAATCAAAGGCTAGTTGGAAAAGACCTACCCTTTCAAGTAAAGTTTAGGCTTCTTCAAATATATCGAGCTCTTGAAGAGCTACTTTAAACATGAATCTTAATGAAATTTGAGTTCTTTGAGAGAATTCTTACATTCTTTGCCTAATTTGAGAGCTAGAGTAGGAAATTAAGGTAGTTTTCTTAGGTTGCTCCTTTATTGCTATCCTAAGAGTAGTATATGAAAAAGCTTCATGTCTTGAGCTTTTGTTAGGTGCCATTTTAGCTAAAGTGAAAGCTAGAGTGAATGAATAAAAAGAATAATGTAAAAGAAATATGATAATAAAAAAATAGGACTAAGTATAGAAGATGTGTAGAACAGGGATGAAGAATTGATAAAAACCTTTGAGTATTTATAGCCAAAAAGTAAGAATTTTGACCATTAGATCAAATTTGATCAATGGTGTACATTAAAGAGCCATTTTTACTTTGAAGATATCAAAAATCAAATGCAAAAATTATTAGTATAGGTGGTATGCCCTGGAGGCAATCATGTATTTTGACATTGTAAAATTCCAAATGGCCATGTAATGTTCTTTTAAATAAAGTGTTTATTTATTTAAAATATTACTCCATTAGCATTATGTTAAATAAATATATTATCAAGAGTTGATAATATGAAGACACATTTATTTAGTACATATACTATAAAACTATTCGTAGTCGATAAATTAATATTTGGTTGATATTAATTTGACTATCACCTCTGTCTATTTTCCTTGATTAGTATGAGATACTAATAGTGGGAGGTAGTGAGTCTTATGCTACTTGATATGAGATAACAGAATAGACATGTGGATACTCAAGTGTTGAGTGGATCAAATGTGACGTTAGATATGTGATCGTAAGGTTATTCACTTACAGTCAACGATCACTATCTAGATCCTAATGGTGTATATAGTCCTTTGACCTGAGGTATCACGGTCATCCATATTTAAGTGGTTAGAGTTTATTACCGCTTATATACCTGTACTAGCCACGTATGGGTATATGGCGTGTGGTGACTCTAGTCAATTGAATATAGGGATGAGTGTTTGTCCAAGATGGGATTCATTGCCTGGAGTGAACCTGGTTAAGATCCTACTCCTATCTAAGTTTATTCTTGATGATTGAGTTACTGGCTAGTACAAATATAACATGCTGAAAGAGTTTCAGTACTAGAAAGTGTTTCTAGTGTTTGTTATGTTTTATCAAGGATAGAACTTGAGATGAGGTAACATGATGAAGCTAATAGAGTTTAACTGTACTCTAGGCTTTATCGGGATCTTCAATAAAGGAATTTTAGTGTATGGTAATTATGATTGAAGGGTTCATGTGAATCATTATATGTATTCATTTCTAATTGGATAGTTGTGATATCCAATTCTAGGGGTCACTCACAGCTTATGACAACTAAATGTGTAATATTAGGATTTTCACATTTAGATTGAAAGAGTTTCAAGTAATATCAAGTGTTGATATTACATTTTCATTGCCAATTAGACATAAACCTAATAAGTCACACCTATAAGGTTCTCACCTTATTATCTATATCTTAATCTAATTATTGATTAAAGAGTTTAATCAAGTAATTAAGATTAAGAGAATTGAAT
>CATIWO010245708.1:0-12109 GCA_949673435.1 Macaranga tanarius | reverse complement strand
GTAGAGAATTCTCTCATGCATATGGTTAGACTGTATGACACTTAACCTATTAACTAATATCAAATTTTTTGATATAGTTAGTGGAGTTTGTAGAGAGAGCTAAGTGACAACTTCATTTGCACAATTGGGAGAGAGAAATTGATATCAACATTGGAGAGAAAAGTTGTAGAGAGTGTCTTCTTCATCTTCTTCTTCTAAGGGTTCTTGATATCAATCAAACATAAGTGTTGTGTTCTTTCTTCTTAGTCCATCATCTTCAAGGGTTGCTTGATTGTTCTACACATCCTTGCTTGGTGGAAGTTCATGCAAGCTCTTTAGGTCAACAAAGGAGAGGCCTGAAGATTGAACAACACCATCCTTGGAGGTCTTCCAACCCAACCTTATGTTTCAAGCTAGAGGCGTCACATTTGTAGAGCTCAAGCTTGTAGATCACCAACAACCAAAGCTATTTAAGCGTGCTACCAACTAAGGAGTCTTGTAAGTGTTACAATATCTCTTAGTTATTAGGTCTTCTTCTTGAAAGTATGATTTGGTTGCCATGTGATTGATATATTGTTTGTTATGTATGATTAGCTATGTAAGAGTGCATGTGATATGATCTATGGGGCATGGAAATGTATTGTGTTGATGTAAATGTTGCATGCAATGGAATAATTTTAAATTTCGCACTTTCATTGTTTCTTTACACATACTTTCCTTCAATACCCTAGTCACCTAAGTGTGTGACCTCTAGTTGGAAACACCAAGCTCCATCAAATCACATTTCTTGCCTAGATTAAGGTAGATGCAAGTCCCCTCTCTAATAACCCTCACAAGGACAAGCACTAAATCAATCTTCCTTACAAGAACTAAAGGGTTTGTGTGTTGTTTTTCTTTCTTATTTTATTGCCCATGTTTTTATCCAACAAA
Source organism: Macaranga tanarius (assembly GCA_949673435.1). Taxonomy (NCBI): domain Eukaryota; kingdom Viridiplantae; phylum Streptophyta; class Magnoliopsida; order Malpighiales; family Euphorbiaceae; genus Macaranga; species Macaranga tanarius. Next base: position 11,200 of record CATIWO010245708.1, on the reverse strand, counting down.
AACATCAACAAAACTTTTTTCTTACAACCAACATTGGTGTATATCCAACAAGAAGAAGAAGCCTTATCAAAAACCACTAAGGACAAAAATATGCGTAGAGATTGCCTCATCATCATGACATCATCCATGATATCATGGGGTCCCACCACATGACATCATCATGACATCATCGATGACATCATCATGACATCATCGATGACATCATCATGACACTTGGCACTTAGTATACTTATACACTTGAAAAATGTCCATACAAGTGTCCAAAGATTAATGTTGACAACACATCCAATGTATTTTCTTTACATACATCTTTTATACTTATATATACATACAACCTAATCTTTACATCAATTTATGGACTTGGGCTTACCATTGGACCAACACTTGGTCCAAAACCTAATCCACTAAATTAATGGACCTAGATAAGGTTGATGGGCTATCTCAACATAATGGATTAATCTTTGGCGCAAAACACTTTCAAGCCTAGGCCCATACAAATGTTAGTATAGATGTGCCCTATGGCCATTCATATGTATATCGACATTGTATATTTATCTCCATGGCAATGATATATTCATTTGTATCAAAGTGTTTGTTTATTTGAATATTTACCCTTAGTACAATGTTAGATAAGTTTATTTTCAAGAGTTGATAATATGAGTGACAAACTTATTTAGTACTTGTACTATAAAAGTTCATAGTCGTAGGATTAATATATGGGTAGTATTAATCCATAGACTATCACCTCTGTCTATTTTCCTTGATCGGTATATGATATCGATAGTGGGAGGTAGTCAGTCTCATGCTACTTGATATGAGATATCAGAAAATACACGTGGATACTCATGTGATGGGTGGATCGAACTGTGACGTAAGATTTATGATTGTATGGATATTCACTTAAGTCAACAATCACAATCTTGAGCATAATGGTGCATATGGTCCTTTGACTTGAGGCGACACGGTCATCCACATATGGTTGGTTAGAGTTTGCTACCACTTACATACCTGTGCTAGCCACATATGGGTATATGGCGTGTGGTGGCTTTAGTTAGTTATATATAGGGATGAGTGATCGGCCAAGATGGAATTCATTACCTGGAGTGAACCGGGATAAGATCCTATGCTATCTAAGTTATTCTTGATGAATAAGTACCTGGCCAGGTCAAACTTGACTAACCCGAAAAGTGTTTCGGTGCTAGAAAAGAGTTTCTAGTGGAAGTCATGTTTTATCGAGAATTGAACTTAAGATGAGGTCATATGATTGAGGCAATTGGAGTTTGAATAAACTGTGACTCTAGCCAAAATCGGGATCTTGTAATGAAGGGACATTTAGTGCATGGTAATTGTGTTCGACTCTTGTGGATCTACATAAAGCATTCATTTCTTATTGGGTAGTCGTGATATCTATGTTAGGGGTCACTCACAACTTATGGGAACTAAATGTGATACATTGACATTCAGTATGGAAAGGTGTTTCCATAATATTAAGTGTTAATATTATTTCCCATTGCCTCTTAGACCTGAACTTAGTAAGTCACACACATAAAGGTTGTGCTTGGAAGACTTATATTAATTTGATTATTAATTAAAAGGTTTAATTAATTAATTAAATTAATTGAATTGGATTTGCACGTGTGCGGGGATCTAACATATCCCGAAATCTAAATTCAAAGATTGGGACATGAAAGCAATTAAATAAATATTAATTTGGACTTGATTTAATATGTGATATTAAGTTCAAGGACTAAATTGATATATTTAATTATGGCCCATGGGATGGGCCTAGCCTTTAGAAATAAATGGACTTGTGAAAGGGCCTTATTTAAAGAGTTTAAATAAAGCCCAATGGATATGTATATATATATATATACATATATATATGGGCTTACACTTAAAGAGTGTAGAGAAAAATATGTTTATATCTATTGTGAATAAAAATTTAAAAAATATATATACATAAATTATTTATTAAGTTGAGTTTTGAGTACATTGGGTTTAATTCACTTACAATCAAGCCAGGTTCAAACTAAAGTCATTATTTAAATATGTTCAAATAAGTCTAAATTTTTTTAAAAAATATTTGTGATAGGAGGCTTAAAATACCCGCAACTGAACTCACCTGATATCCTATTTACTGGTCGCCAACATGATTTGCCGGGTGATGAAATAAATCTCTATGCAGACCAACTCTCAGTCTGCACCAAAGACTGACCTGGTCTCCACCAAATTTAGGTGGGAACCAAGGAACACTGCCCAAGACCTACATCATCTACAGTAAAATAACCCAATAGTCGAGGTTAGGATAACGACAAGAAGTTACAAAAGGTTGTCACCAGACCTGTTGGGCATCTGCTCCAAGAAACGGTCATTGACCAAACTTGGGGAGTAAGTTTTGCCTAGGTAAGCTCCCATATAAATATCACAATACCAAAAAATCAAAAGTAACTCCTCTACTCTACCACTCATAACTTTATTTCCTACAAAGTCGAACTGACACTGACTTGAGCATCAGAGAGGTCCCGTCGGTGAAGCATATGCGACCCTCCTAATGCTTTCTTTTGCCTTGTAGGACCGAGCTCATTAAGTAATCTTCACAACAGTCTATCATTAGTGGTGCGGTGATCGTGAAATGGCAGAAGATGTAGGGAATGAAGAATACAGATATCCAAACACCATAACATCCATGTCCACCATCTCAACCAAGCAAAACACCAAACAAGCAATACCATCCAACCTCATTAACCTCCTAAATGAGCCAACCGCACAAGATCAACACCCACTGGAGTAACCAAACACACTTAATACCATAACCATACTAGCAGTGAAGGGATGAGATTCATAGACAACCAAAACATGCAAAATTTTAAAATTTTTGATTGCATACAACTCTTGCATCAACACATGCAACTCTTGCATGAACACATGAATATATCCATGCCCATAGATTATATCACATATACTCTTACATATCTAAACATGCATCAAGGGTAATATATCAATAACAAACAACCAAGTCATACATTTACAAGCCTCTTTTTTGATTTGACCCAAGAGCTTGTTAGAGCTACTCTAAGCTTGAATGTATGGAACAAAGATGCAACCTCCAATGGATAATGGACTTCGAACTTGTACAACTCTTGTACAACAATGACTTTAACTTGAAAGCACACAACTCTTGTGTATATTTGAATTCTCTACACTTGAAGAAGAAGAAAGAAGAAGACACTCTCAATCCTTTTCTCTTTTTTGTTAAAATATTAAATTTGCTCTCAAATGTGCATTAGGATTAGTTAGCTTAGTTGTCTCTACACTCTCCACTAACTTAAACAAAACCAATATTATAATAATATGATAATAGCTTGAGTATCTCATACTCAAGCCACATGCATAGCCATAGCTTGAGTATCTCATACTCAAGCCACATGCATTGCTATAGCTTGAGTGTCTCACACTCAAGCTACATGCATTTGATAGATTGAGTATCTCATACTCTACCTATATGCATGGCTTTGGTTTATAAGTGAGTGGGTAGTGTTTGATTATATGGATAACCTTAGCGTTGATATTATTAACTCTTAATGGATATGGGATAAGGTTATGGGCATATGGGCTTCTTTACACTTAGAGAAGACCCACTTCATACCAAACTAGACAACTTATGGGATTATTTAAACTTTTTAAATAAAGACCCATCCTAAGTCCATTTCAAGTCCATCTTTATGAATATACATGGTCCATCTCATGGCCTATCTTAATCAATATATATGGTCCATCCCATGGCCCATCTTTATCAATATATATATGGTCCATCTCATGGCCAATATATGTATGCATTTGGAGGTAAATATTAATCTAGTCCTTGAACTTAATATCACCTATTAAATCAAGTCCAAATTAATATTTATTTAATTATAATTAAGTCCCAATCTTTGAATTTAGATTTTGAGATATGCTAGATCCCCACAAATGCGTAAATCCAATTCAATTAATTTAATTGATTAATTAAACTTTTTAATTAATAATCAAATGCTAGATCCCCGTATACACAAGTGCAACCTTTGTGTATGTGACTTACAAGGTTCAAGTCTAAATGACAATGAAAAATAATATTAACACTTAATATCATGGAAACACCTTTCCATCCTAAATGTGAAAATCCTAATTAATCACATTTAGTTCCCATAAGTCATGCGTGACCCCTAACATAGATGTCACGACTACCCAATTAGAAATGAATACTTAATGTAGATCCATAAGAACCATAGAACATAATTACCGTGCGCTAAATATCCCTTCATTACAAGATCCAGATATCGGCTAGAACCATGGTTTAGTCAAACTCTAATTTCCTCAATCATATGACCTTATCTTAAGTTCAAATTCTTAATAAAACACGACTATTATTAGAAACTCTTTTTTAGCACCGAAACTTTTTTGGGGTAAGTGGAGTTTGACCTGGTCAAGTACTTATTCATTAAGAATAACTTAGATAGCATAGGATCTTATCCCGGTTCACTTCAGGTAATGAATTCCATCTTGGCCGATCACTCATCCCTATATATAACCAACTAGAGCCACCACACATTATATACCCATGCGTGGCTAGCACAAGTATGTAAGCGGTAACAAACTCTAGCTAACCATATATGGATGACGGTGTCGCCTCAGGTCAAAGGACCATATACATCATTATGTTCAAGATTATGATTGTTGACTAAAGTGAATATCTATGCAATCACAAATCTTACATCACATATTTGATCCACCTATCACATGAGTATTAACGTGTCTATTCTGATATCTCATATCAAGTAGCATGAGACTCATTACCTCCCACTATCGATATCACATACCGATCAAGGAAAATAGACAGAGGTGATAGTCTAGGTATCAATAATGCCCTTATATTAATCCAATGACTATGAATATTTATAGCATATGTACCAAATGAGTTTGTCACTCGTATTATCAATTCTTGATAATAAACTCATTCAATATAATACTAAGGATAAATATTCAAATAAACTTAACACTTAATTTAAATGAATATTTCATTGCCATAGGGATAAATATACAATGTCTACATACAATAAAGGCCCTAGGGCACATCTATACTAATATAAATATTATGTAATTGAAGAAAATTATAAATATAATTGAGTTAATTTAAATTCCTTAATGGGGAATTGATGAAAATGATAGTAAGAAGTATTAAAGGGAATAAATAAGAATGAATGAAAATAAGCACATGAATATATGTCTACATGGGTTGTAAGACTATTTCTGAAACATGGCAGGGTCTGTGAAATGTAAGGCGGTATTTGGGATACTGCAATTCACTTATTTTGATTTAATGTAATACTATGCCTGGGGTACGACAATTGAATGAATTGATAAAATTAATTGTTTAAAGTGGCTATATTGTTTATAACCATCTCTAGGACAGCACTCGAGATTCATTATACCTTTAGGGTGAATTCGAGTGGTAAAATGTATGCATAATATCTTATTAGACCTTCCATATGTTGAACGGTACTCGATACATCGATATCCTCTTGTATATATGTTTGGGTGCTCATTATTCTATTGATTATTCATTTTATTTCAACTAAAGACTCCTATACATATTTACAAGTAATAATTCATGTTGATTGAAATTATTTGATTACATTTAATAATGTTCAAGTAATTATCTTTATGAGTAAAATAGTATTGTTGGTTAGAAATTCAAAATTTAAAGTTGGAAATAGATATGATGGTATTTAAGATAATTAAAAACTTGATTATGATTAATGTTTCAAAGCGGTAATAAATTTATATATAACTTTCTATATCCATTCCTTGTCATGCATATTTTAACCTCTTTAGTATAGCCTGCTTCATTCATTTTGATGTTGATACTATGATTCGTATCCTAAACCAAATCCTTGTTATTCTATCCGTTCACTGGGTATTTTCTTACGAAAATACTCACCACGATTTTATTTTAAATTTTTCTTCTAGCATAGCTTAGCAGTGTATATAGTGTAAATAAATGGTTGTACACTAGATGGCCCAGATGTATGAAGTTAACGGTACAGAGACTGAGATAGTATACTTCATCTGCCATGATACGGATGCTATCCTTTCGTTCAACGTCTCATTAGAGCCGATTGCGGTGGACTATTATACGCATATGGAGAGGGTAAACTTCATGGATGGTTATTTAACGGTGATCTTCGTGACTCACGAGACTACTTCTGGTGTTTGGGTCTCTTTGACTTGGACATAGACGTCCCCAGACTCTGCATCTTCTCATTTTTTGCCAGATGGGTTGTGTGATAGGGATGTAATTACCCCTTTTGAGTGTAGATATGGCAACACACCCTAGGGCTAGTTAGGCCACTTTTTCGAAGTTATTGGGTTATACCATTCTTTTTGGTGTATTGTTTGTATATATTTGGATAGCCCTTTCCCCATGTCCCCCATCTGTATAACATTATCTATTTATGTATATAAGTATATATATACATATTTCATATCAGTTGGGTTTACTTAGTTCTTCCCATTAGGGGTGTGAAAAAAATGACTGAAACTGATTAACCGAACTAAACCGACTGGTTTTGTTTGGTTATATATAGGTTCGGTTTGGTTTCGATTTTTGACAATGCATAACCGACTGAATACTGATTTAGTTCGGTTTTGATTTTCAATTTGAAAAACCAAAAATAACCGAACCAACCGACTTAAATATATATTTATTATAAAAATATTAAATAAAATATATTAATTAAAAAAATTATACATAAATATTAAATTATAAATAAAAAATATTTTTTAGTTATATAATTAAAGAATAAGCTTAAAAATTATAAAATAAAAAATAAAAATTTTATTTAAAAAATAAAATTAATTAACCGAATTACTGACCGAACCAAACCGATTTAGTTCGGTTAATTTTAGTTTTTCCTCTAGTTTGGTTCGGTCAATTTTGGTTGTTATTTGACCGAATCAAATCAAACCGACCGATGCTCAGCCCTACTTGCCATCTATTACATGCTTTGGTTGAATGATATTTTGTTTATATGATTATAAATTCTTGGTGATTGGATGTTATATTAAAAATAGTTTCGATATATAAGTGACACCTCTTCGCACCGGTACTCCAGGTGAGACAGTATGCATTATGTAATTATCTGACGGGAGTACCAGTGGAGAGGTGTGTTACAAATCAGCACATTGAAGGTTCAAACTAGATATGCATACTGGTATACAAACCACTCGAATTAGCCCCAAAGGCTTTCATAAATCTCTAGCGCTGTCTTAAAGCTAGTAATCATAAATCTCATATCTCAAATCCGTCAATTACTCTTTGCACCCCAGGTACAATAAATATCAATATCATGTGAGTTGTTATATCCCAGATACAGTCTTACTTCTCATCGAACCCTGCCATACCTCGGGCACGGTCTTACTACAACCTTTCCTTTCAAAGTATATATGTTCATCAAAATAATTACATTTTCAAACATATAAATATATTTCTTTATCGATCAATAATCTATATTTCCTTTATTATTATTATTATTATTATTATTATTATTTTATTTTCTCAAATTCCATAAGAAGCGCTAATCACAACAAATATCAAGAAAATTTTAAGGGTAAATTCCCATTAAGTGGTAATAATAAGAAACTTTCAAGAACAACAAGAATAAAAAACTAGAGAAATTCATCAGATTCATGTTAACCAATAATTCTTTTTTTTTTTGTCAAGAAAATTTTTAACTGAATCAAAAATTAAATACAACAAAATAAAATGAATAAATAAAAAAATCCATCAAAATAAATAATAAAATTGATAAAATAAATAAATAAATAAATATGTAGGAAGAAACAGGATGTGATCCACTCACCGAAATTGTTGGTTCCTCCCTACTCTTCTCCCTCCGACGTTGTCTGCTGAAGCTTAATTTTTTTTTTCGTTTCCTTTTTGTCAAAAATGGTACCATTTGGTACCATTTTCCTTTTTATTGCTTTGGGCCATGGGAGTGGGTGAGTCACCCCCTCCCTTTTCCCATGGCCAACACGTTTTGCTTATCATCAAAATTTTTATTTTTTTTAGCAATGGCAGTTTAAGATAATTTTTCTACTTAACCCATCAATTTTATTTCTTTCAATTAAGCCCTTCATTCAAAGTTATTTTCACTACAATTTAGTTCTAACCTAAAATAATTTAATTATTCGGGTATGGATCTAATAATTCTCCCCCATTTAGGAAATTTTATCCTCGAAATTTGAGAAACACTGTTATAAAATTTAACTCGCACCTAATAAGAATAGTTGCGGGTATTGCTATCTCATATCTTCTTCTCGTTCCTATATTGCTTCCTCATGAGAGTGATTTCTCCACAATACCTTAACCAAAGGGACAACTTTATTGTGCAACACCTTTTGATCTTCTTCTAAAATTGATATCAGTTCTTCCTCATAGCTCAAATTTTCCTTTAGCTCCACTCCCTTGCCCAAAACGTCCATAAAAATGAAGGATGTTGGTACCAAAAGTTTTTAGTACCAACAACAACTTAAAAAAAAAAAAAGAGACAAAGCAAAACAAAGAATTGAAAGAAGAATTGGTGAGTGCGTCTTTTTCTTCCATTGTTTATTTATTTATTTATTCTTTCTTTTTCCAGAATGAAGATGGAATCCTTATATATATATATATATATATATATATATATATATATATATATATATTTAAATATTGTTTGCTGAAATTTTATTCTTGGTGCATGTGAAATCCAAAGTCCTTGTCTCTTTGATGTTATATATCCAAGTTTATAGGAACCAATTGTTTTATTAATTTTGTTAGTAAAACATGTAGAGATTAAAAGTTAAATATTTATAATTACATAACTAAAGTAGGTGTAATAAGAATGACCCTGTACATCATTTCTATATTTAATTAATAAAAAAATAGTAAATATGTATATATATATATATATATAAATAAATATTAGTAATTCTGATGATAAAACCTTGTAACCCAATATAAAGTTTTAATTATCATTTCCTAAGTTTAACATTTTTAAAAATTTATTTAATTATTCTTTTAATTAATCTAATCAATTTTATACTCAATAAATACCTTTGGGATTTGAAGATAATAATAGAAGAAACTAATCTTTTAGTGTTTAATAAAAATATTTATATATGTATATATAATTCAATGAAATATTAGACATATCAATTTTGTAATCGAAGAAAATTAAAAATATAATTGAGTTGATTTAAATATTATGTAATTGAAGAAAATTTAAAATATAATTGAGTTAATTTAAATTTTTTAATGGGGAATTGATAAAAATGATGGTAAAAAGTATTAAAGGGAATAAAAAAGAATTAATGAAAATGAGCACATGAATATATGTCTACATGGGTTGTAAGACCATGTCTGGGATATGGCAGGGTCTATAAAATGTAAGATGCTGTTTGGGACACTACAATTCACTTATTTTGATTTAATGTAAGATCGTGCCTGGGGCACGACAATTGAATGAATTGACAAAATTAATTGTTTAAAGTGGCTATATTATTTATAACTGTCTCTGGGACAGCGCTCGAGATTCATTATGCCATTGGGGCAAATCCGAGTGGTAAAATGTATACATACTATCTTATTAGACCTTTGATGTGTTAAACGGTATCCCGATACATCGATATGCTCTTGTATATGTGTTTCGGTGCTCATTATTCTATTGATTATTCATTTTATTTCAACTAAAAACTCCTATACATATTTACAAGTAATAATTCATATTGATTGAAATTATTTGATTACATTTAATAATGTTATGAGTAAAATAGTATTATTGGTTAGCAATTTAAAATTTAAAGTTGGAAATAGATATGATGGTATTTAAGATAGTTAAAAATTTGATTATGATTAATGTTTTGGGGCAGTAATAAATTTATATATAACTATCTATATCCATTCCTTGTCGTGCATATTTTAACCTCTTTAGTATAGCCTTCTTCATTCATTTTAATGTTGATACTATGATTCGTATCCTAAACCAAATTCCTGTTATTTTATCTGCTCACTGGGTATTTTTTTACGAAAATACTCATCACTCTTTTATTTTAAATTTTTCTTCCAGTATAGCTTAGCAGTGTATATAGTGTAAATAAATAGTTGTACACTAGACGACCCAGAAGTCCAAAGTTAACGGTATAGAGACTGAGACAGTATACTTCATCCGCCACGATACAGATGGTATCCTTTCATTCAGAGTCTCACTAGAGCCGATTGTGGTGGACTATCATACGTATACAGAGAGGATAGACTTCATGGATGGCTGTTTGACATTGATCTCCGTGACTCATGAGACTACTTCTGGTGTTTAAGTCTCTTTGACCTAGACATAGACGTCCCCAGACTCTACATCTTCTCACTTTTTGCCAGATGGGTTGTGTGATAAGGATGTAACTACCCCTTTTGAGTGTAGATATGGAAGTACACCCTAGGGCTAGTTAGGCCATTTTTTTGGAGTTATTAGGTTATACCATTCTTTTTAGTGCATTATTTGTATATATTTGGATAGCCCTTTCCCTATGTCCCCCATCTGTAGAAGATTATCTATTTATGTATATAAGTATATATGTACATATTTGATATCAGTTGGGTTTACTTAGTTCTTGCCATCTATTACATGCTTTGGTTGAATAATATTTTGTTTATATGATTATAAATTCTTGGTGATTAGATGTTATGTTAGAACAGTTTCGATATAGAACTGACGCCTCTTCACGCTGGTACTCCAGGTGAGACAGTACGCGTTATGTAATTATTTGATGGGGGTGCCGGTAAGGAGGGGTGTCACAAATCAGCACATTGAAGGTTCAAACTAGGTATGCATACCGGTATATAAACCACTCGGATTAGCCCCAAAAGTTTTCATAAATCTCGAGCGCTGTCTTAAATATTGTGAGACCCGCAACACGTGGCCTCAAACTCATTATAACACGTGTTCCAATTAGAAAGAAAATAAAATTCTTTCAAGAACAAAACTACATTCCATGCACCTTCATATACATCACAACAACCATATAAGCATGCAATGCACAATAATAAACCCAACTACAAAACACATACCTATTCAAATGTGGCTTAAAACCAATGGAGTATAAACCTTTATATCAATGTATAAAAACCAAG
>CATIWO010245657.1:0-20880 GCA_949673435.1 Macaranga tanarius | reverse complement strand
TTAAACTCAATTGTATTTCAATTTTTTTTCTTTAAATTAGGCTATTTTTACAGCAAATATTTTAAGAATAACATATTTTAAATAATAATTTTATTTGTTATTATAAAATATAATTAATTTAAGATAAATTAGAAACATTTTAATAATATTTTATCTTAATTAGTTATATTTTATTATAAAAATTAAAATTATTAGTAAAAATATGGTAAATTATTTTATTGTTCAAATATTTATTATAAACTAGCCTAATTTAAAGAAATAGTTTTAAAAAAATTTGTCTAATTCAAATTAGATTGAGTTTAAAAATTATTTGAAATCTAACACAAATTATAATATTGACAAAACTAATTGAGTTTTATCTTTATAAAAAAAATTATTCATTTATGATATATTAATTGAAATTATATATTTAAAAATAATTAAGAGTATTTAATTAATTTTATTTGTCATTGTTAATGCAACTAATAATTTAAGAAAAATATGTTTTTAATTTTATTTTTTAAGAAATTATTTTAGTGAGTTACATAGTTATTATAAAAGTTAAATAATATAGTAAATCATAAATTAATTAATTAATCAATATATTATTTATTTAAAATATCAAAAATGAAATTTTTTTATAGTTTTAGGACTAAAATGTAAAAAAAAAAGTCTGATTTCGAGGGTAGACTAACAAAAAATTGCTTTGACTAACGGATAGGACTAACACTACAATTTTTAAAAAATTCATAAACTCAATTGAAAAACTTAAATCTTGTAGGACTTAATTGAAAAAACGATATAAATTATAGGACTAACAATGTAGTTATCCCTTTAAAGTCACGTACAACTTAGTTTGGCCACAAACGATTTTGGTTTCATCATAAAACATAGCATAAATCATATTTTCCTCTTTGCACTTTTATTTTATTTGAGATTTATCTCTTATACTTTTATTTTTATACATTAAAACTTTATACTTTTATTTTTGTCAAAATTAAGTTCTTCCGTTAACTAGCGGTGTTAAAGTAAAATATATAATTTAGTCCCTATAATTTGTAAATATATCAAATAAATTCACATACTTTATTTTTTATTTAATTAATCCTTAATATTTTAAGTAATTTTTAATTATTTTTGAATTTTATTATGATAAATAATTTTAAGTTAATTTTTAATATTTATATATTTAGTTAATAAACTTATAATGTAATTAATTTATACTTGTAACTGAAAATTTTATAATTGATGTAAATTTTTAAAATTGTTTCTCTATAATTACATATTAAAATGTCATATTTTAATAACTAATTTATTTTATAAATTAAAATTTTTGTTTAATTAAGTTAAGTGATACTTCTATTTAAAATGATATTTTTATTAATCATAATTTGATACTATTATATATTTTATTACTTTTTTAAATGAGTTTTTTCTATTTTCTATAAAAAAATTTACACCTAAAAAAAATAATAAATCTTTAAGCAATAAAAATTATTCTATAGATATAACTTTTAAAAAATCTAATTTAGTTATTTTGTTAAAAATATATAAAATAGAGTGTATTTATATTTGTTAGAGTGAAAAAACCCCATCTTTCAATAATTTTTATTTAAAATGAAATTATTAATAAAATTAATAAAGTAATACAATATAAAACAGCGTCAAATTATTCTTAATAAAAGATTATTTTAAATATTAAGAAAAATACTACTAAAGTTAGTTTTCACTAATTCCAAGTAAAATTAAATAATAAATTATTGAACTTCTAACTAATAAAAAAATTTTACCTAGAAGAAGTGATAGATCTTTAAGGGGGTTAAATATACTGATGGTCACTAAACTTTGCACTTGTTTTATTTTGGATACTGAACTTTAATTTAGTTCATAGAGGTAACCCAACTTTAATTTTATTTTATCCGGTGGTCAACCGATGCCAGAAGCCGAATATTCTTAGAATATTTTGAGAATTTGGTAACTGAAATGAAATCAATTAAAGTTTAGTACCCAAAATGAAACAAGTGCAAAGTTTGATGACCACCAATACATTTAACAATCGGAATATTCTCAGAATATTCGGCTTCCGGCACCGGGTGACTACCGGATAAAATAAAATTAAAGTTGGGTTACCTCTATGAACCAAATTAAAGTTCAATACCCAAAATGAAACAAGTGCAAAGTTTAGTGACCACCGATATATTTAACCTGATCTTTAAGAAACAAAAATTATACTATTGTAGGCTGCGGAGTTCAACGTGCGCCCAAGTTTTTGGTGACCACGGTAATATGTGGGGTTAGGGCCCACAAGGAAATATAACTTTGGGTCTTTTTATGGGTTTGAGTTGGAGATGGAGTTGCCATCCAGGTGAAATCCGGAACACACTGTATAGCAATTGGATCCCACAGAAGGGCCCAACAGCTGTCCTCAGAGATTAGGTCTGGAAATCGAATATGAACTTTTTGGAATGCCCACCCGACCTTACAATCGGTCTCCATTTTTGTTTCGTGTTTTATTATTTTTATTTATTTAATTATTTCTTTGTTAATATGCAATTGCCTCTAAAAAAGTTCCAACTTTTACAGTTAGATCTAAGTTCATTAATTAACCAATTTCAAGCAATTAAGTTATGTCCATCACATCATATACCATCACCATTCACAATCCACCAATTACCAACTCATAGCAATAATAAACAACATAAATAAAATTAAAATGTGCATGCAAAGAAAGAGGGAGGGGAATGGAATTATAACCCTTCCCACACAAGATTAAAATAAAGTAAAAAAAACTAAGATTAAATCTAAAAATCAGTGGTCAATGGACCATTAATTATTCAAGCCTGCAAAAGATTTCTAATTAATCCTCCCAACGAAAAAAAAACCTACAAAAATAAATAGCATAGTACAATGATAAATAAGTAAAATTTATAAAATATTACTTAAAATATGCCCATGCCAACATAAATTAATTTTACAGAAATACTTTTTAACACAACCTAAATTATTTATCAACAAGATTAAAAGATATTCTAAATATTATGGTACCAAATTAGACACATTTTAAGACCCAATTAGCATAAAAAAAAAGAATAACTTTATTCTGCTGGGTCCTCTGGAGTCGTCGCCTCATAAAATAGAGGCAGAATTTATTTCATCTTAACACTCTGAGGCGCCGCCTCTACGAAGAGGTGTTGCCTTAGTAACCGTTTAACGTGTATAAACAGGACATAAATATAATAGCCATTCACATAAATAAACCCAGAACCTAAAAGCTAAATAAATTCAGAATTTATGCACATAATAAAAAATATAATGCTATTTCTATAAGCCCAAAAACATACATATATAATTCCATATCTAAACTAAAAAGATAACAAATTGTTAAGCAAATTCAAACAAATCAAGAAGCTCACAGCAAAATTTGTTTTGATTAAAGTAAATCATGCAAAAAGGTAGATGCAAATAAAAAGGAAGAAAAGGGGTTTAGTAATCCCTACTGTAAAAAAAAACTTTAGTTGCCTCCCTGTCTAGGACCTCAGAAGTTGGTATTGGATGTCGGAGCTATAAATAACGTAATCTATTATTGGCCTTTATCCTTAGAAAGTCACACCAGTAGCAATAGTAACTTTAAGGCCTCCTCTTCTTTGCCTTTTTTTTCTTCTTTTTTTTGCATTTTTCCTTTTTTTTCTACATCATTTTTTCTCTTTTCTTTCTCTTTTTTTTAGAACTTTTTTCTTTCTTCGTCCCCCCATTTCTTTTCTCCTTTGATTTTTCTTTTTAAATCCCCCATCTTCCTTTTTCTCTCCACCTCCAGCCCATGTAATCACGTTTCTTTTGTTTCAAAAGATCATGATTTATAAGCTGTTAGTAGTTGAGAGTTTTGCATTATTTTCAAAATAACATTATTATTTTTTCAGGATAAAAAGTACTAAGGCACCGCCTGAATGAAGAGGCAGCATCTCTGTGGAACAGAAGTCTACGGAGGCATTGCCTTAGTACTAAGATGATGCCTCTATGGCTTTCTTTAGTTGGACTTTGTGGGTCTTGATGCTGGCTGTACTGAGCTTGCTGGGTTGAATGGGCTTTGAGCTTTGTTTAGAAGGGCCAGGGACCATATTTCACATTATTGGTCTCATTTTGCTAATTTTTCATCATCAGGTTTTGCTCGCGGGCTGGGCTAAACCATGTGCCAAAAGTTTACCCTCTTAGTTTTTGGAAAACTGTTTATTATTTTCTAAAAATCAGTTTTTCAAAAAATAATATAATTGTAACAAACAATCAAAGGATATTCTTCAATCCTGTAACTCTATTCTTCAGAGTTTGTTGTATGAACGCTGATGATAATTCTAATTCTTATGCCATCTTTCTTAAAGTTCAAATTCAAAAGGTCTTTTTTTCCATACCGTTATCCTCGAGAGGTCCTTTCTGATTCTTTCACCATCTACCCTGTTATTCAAAATCAAAAGGTTCTGCTTCATTATGTGTCGTCATCCTCGAGGTACAACTCAAGCGGTCTAACTTTTGGATGCTCTACATCTTCGATTTGTTGTTACGTGTGAATTGCTTCAAAATACACTTCAAATTTTAAAGATTAATAATTTTAAAAATAAAACTAATAATACTAAAAATGTGAAGTATTAAAAAGAAATTTGGCTTTAAGGACCAAAATGGTAATTTACCATGAATATTATTTGAACTTATTTTCTAACTATTTCTATTCAAAACTCACGCCTTTCTCTCTTCCTTTCACCATTTCTTCTCTTCTCTCTATTCTACGATGGATCAAGACTGCACACCACTTGCTCCTGCTTGGCCTGTCATTCCTCCAGAGGTTCGGGCACCTCGTTCATTAGGTCTGATTTTGAGCTTTGAGTTCTCTCTTACACCTTTTTTAGATACGCACATTTATTCACTTTCTACTATAGAGGTTAGTCAATTTTTTTACCTTTTCCTATAAAATTTATACTGGGTTAGTTAGATTATATGACACGCGTGCCTGATTTGTTGAGAAATTGTAGAAAAATTAGTAGAGATTTGAATTTTCTATAAATTTTGTTCTATTAGATTCGGACTTAGCGGTGCTAAGGTGTCACCTCTTCACGTTAAGGCAGCGCCTTAACATTAGTTGAGGCATTGCCTTCACGGTAAGGCATCACCTTTGCAGTATAGAGGTGTCACCTCTATGGTGCAGAGGTGCCGCCTCTATAGTCCAAGTTTGAAAAAAATGATATATTTTTCTTTGCAATTAACTGTTTAGTCCTCTGATTACTCCATACAGTTTGATGTGCATACTGTGAAGGGTGTGAGGAATGCCATTGGTGTCATGAGTGGTATGGCACATTCATAGAGGATATCCGTGCTAGGATACGGGGCACCGACTTTGAGTCATTTATTCTGGCTCTTCCCACTATCAGCGGCTGGAATGACTACCATGGGATGTATGCTTTGATGGAGTATTGGATGGATTCTATGCACACTTTCCATCTACTATGCAGAGAGCTTACTTTGGATCTAGTCTCCTTCACCGTGATCACTGGGATTGCATGTGCAAACAACCCAGTCCGGTTTGACAAAACCCTAGAGGTGACGTGTCTGACTCATGTAGCGTACATTGAGGGGTTGCTTGGTATGGTTCCACTCATGAAGGGGACTCGTACCATCAAGGTCGACTTTATATTCACACACTATGCCACCATCTGACCAGATGCTATTACCACACCCAAACAGATTGATCAATTGGTTCAGGCCTTTATTTTTTACCTAATGGTCACCATTTTATTTTACGATACCGCGAGCTCCATTGACTTAATGTTCCTGATGCTGCTGCGGGATTTGGACCTCATCTCTTCTTTTGACTAGGGATCAGTAGCTCTAGCATATCTTTATTGGAGTATGGATAGTTCATTCACGGGGCTAGGAGATTCTATGAGTTTTGGCATGCTACTCAGGTATCCCCTTTTTTCAGTTTATTTTCCAGCTTTTTAATTATTGTACCTTATATCCTGAGATTATAAATTTTATAGGCCCAAGGACTTGAGCTCAAATTGATTTGAGGCATTATGCCTGTGGGTACTTGGGCTTTCCTAGTGTTAAGTAGATGGGGTACAAGCAGGACCATAAGATGCAATCTGGGGAGTGTCCATATCCATCATACTCATCTTAATACCCTAGATTGGGATAAGATATGCTTACAAGAAAGAAAATAAGTTAATTTATTATTACACTCAGAGTTTTACATCATTTTTCTTTTTTTTAGGTTAAGGCTGATCTGTGGGGTCCTCGGGCTGGCTGGTCTATAGCTATCATCCATTCTAGCCCTTTAGCTGCTAGGAGAGTTCTGCTCAGAGGTCCCTTCTACCAGATGTGGTATCTTGGCAAGTGCATATGGGATTAGCATTCAGGGCCTGATCGGAGATGAGTACCTGTGTCTCCTCCTACTTACATATTCTGGACCCATCAGCTCATGGATGTTAGCTTAGAGTGATCCTTAAGAGGAAAGGCCGGTGATCATTTGCTTACACGTACTCTGATTCGCTATAGGGTCTCTATCCAGGCTGCTCTGTTATAGCAGGTTCTTGTACCTAGACTTATTTCATAGGTATATCCTGGATTCTTTTAGATTGCTTTAATTTGATATATGCTGGATTTTTTAACTTCATTTCTTATAGTTTCCTATTAAAGGAGCTGGCCCTAGGATCCGATCTCCCCCTTCTAAAAAGCGGCCTATTCAGTGGGCACATGTTAGCTCTCATGTTACTGATGTTGGTCCCAGCACTTCACAAGCTCGTGAAATTCCTAGTTCCAAATTTTGATGCTTCACAGCCACAGAGGGTTACCAGTACCTCATGAGCTCAGGCAGCCTCTAGCTCGGGGTTCGCAGTTCCTTGCTGGGTCCTTCTTATATACACCAGATCTACTTATGAGATTTTGGGCCCCTTTTGGCAAGATGTCTTGCCAGTTTATGTCTTTAGATGACAGTCTGGCGCCTATGTGTGCACCTCCTACAACTACCCATGTGAGTCTTGCTAATTTTCTTTCCACTTTTTTTCAAAAATGTCAATACTAACACAATATATATATATAAATATATATATATATATATTAGAGAGCAGGGTGAGTAATTGTACAGGTTGGTAGAGGCCAACCAGGATTTCATATTGTCCGTCTCACACAGCAATGGAAGGTATTCATACTTTTCCTTATGTATGTATGCATGCATGTATGATTTATGCGTACTTGATTTTTTTTTCTATTTGTACAGACCCACTATGAGAGTCTAAAGGCACAGATTGGAATGCTTCACTACCAGCTTGATGCTTTTCATGTAGAGGGTGATAGTAATGACGATGACGAGGATGAGACAACTACTAGCCCTGATACTAATGGTTAAGACGGTGGCAGTGCTTAAATGGATGCTAACTAGTAGGAGGATGATGGTGAGGAGAGTAGTGAAGAGGGGAGCGCGAATGAGGATGAGGAGGCGGAGGATGACGATGAGAAGACAAATGATGATTAGTGTAGATTAGGCTTTAATTAGGTCTATGATGTTAGGATATGGGAAAAGATTATTTATTTTGGAGTTTGACATTGTATTCACACATTTTTTGGATTTATGATGATGATGCACCTTTCTTTTTCTTCTTATAATGATGATATCATAATCATTTATGCATGATTACCCTTTTATTTTTTACAAGCACCATTTCCATATTGTAAACTGGATACTAAGGGGTCGCCTCAGTCACTAAGGCATCGTTTTAGTGAGTTAAGGCGGTATTCTTATCACCTTTTCTTGTTGAGGTGCTGCCTCTTCGGTAAGGCAGTGCCTCAGTGGAGTACTTCTATGTGATTCACTTTTAAATCTTCCAATTCCTTATAAAAACCCTATTACTCAACCCCTATCATAACACATGACCTGAAACCCTAAGAGAGCCTCCAAAAGATGACATAACATAATTTGAAGATGCTTCATCCTATTTTGTAGAGTATGGATGGGGAAGATTCACTGAAATTAAACTTTTTCCACCTTTTTGCCCTTCAACCCTTCATCTATGCAAAATCAACTACCCTTTTTTGTATATTGTGGCTTAATTTTGGGATCCCAAGAACTATATTTTTTACTTCAACAACTTTGAGATTTATCCTTTGCCTGAAGAATTTGGAGCAATCCTTAGTTACCCAGATAATTCATCCAAGTAGATTGTAGTTCCACAGTTTGGCAAACTAGATTCAAAGGTCAAACATTAACAAATGGTCCGGTTATTCAACATCACTCCTCAATCTTCTTTTGAGCATGTTGCTAGAAATAGGATCATCCTGGATTCATTCCTAAAGACTACCGTGTCTGTCAATAGCAAAGAGGTTTACTAGCCTCGCATGATTACTCTTTGTCTGTACGCCCAATTCCTATTAGTTTCAACCTCTGGTGACTGTGATTTTTAAGTGATGCACATTCTAGATCAAGTAAAGTCAAGTTTCAAACCCATGCTTATTGTTCTTGCTGAAACACTCATCGGTCTGGATAATTTTTCTGATACACACCGTTTCACAGGAAGTCCAATGTTGTTGAAGGTAAGAGATTTTTTTTACTAATTTCAATGTTTTATCACCTCTGCACGACTTTGTGAAGTATAGGGCAAAACAGGTTTGGACTCGAGTATTACAGAAGCTCCCTATTGATCTAAAGGAGTGGTTGGCCAGCTTTCCTAAGACTGGAGTACAATTGATGTGTCCTTGGTGGAATATTTAACATGTGACTGTTCGGACATATACCCACTATGTTCATTTGGCCGATCTTTATTACTGCTCTTTTTACTATCCGGATCATCTGTGCCTACTCATAGATGGTTGTGGAGCCTACTCATGGATTTTAGCCTGGGCCTTTGACTCGAAATTTTTTGGAGAATTTGGCAACAACTTGGCCATATCGCACCATTCGATGAGACATACATGAAAGGGTTGTCACTACAGATGATAATTACAAAAGCTGGATATAATTGCAGCAAACAGAAAAAGATAATTTTAATATAAATCAAAAGACTATGGAGCTTTACACGGCTAGTGTTCAGGAGTTAAGGAAGAATAGAAGGAAAATACATTACATCTATTTTATTTTTCAGTTTTAGCAGTTCAGTCAGATTTAGCCTAGCTTGTTTGATACTTTTCTCATTTAGTTAGTCTAATTGTAATAAACATTTTATGCAATATTTGACAAAAACAAAAGGCAATCTAATTCATTTATTTTAAGTACAATTGCACATATAAATTGCTCCTGGCATTTCTCCTGTTATTGGATAGTTTGCCCTTACAAGTTTTCCAGGTAACTATTTTATTCTCTCTATCCTTTTTTATTTATTCTTAATTTTTGCCTAGGCTGCCCCTTTTTGTGGAGTTTTCAACCTAGCAGGACTTTTTTCTAATTTTTTTTATCTCTAATTTTTACCTAGATAGCCTCTTTTTGAGGTTTTCTCCCTAACGAGACCTTACAAAAAGTATTTCTTGAGTTTATTAATGTTGATAGACTCTCTAAACTCATTCCCTTCCAAGTTTAATAAAATGGTTGCCCCTTTCAAGAAAACTTTCCTCACTAAGTAAGGCCTTTTCCAATTTGGTTTAAACTTTCCTCTCGGATCAGTAAGTATTGGCTTTGTATACTTTAATACCAAGTCACCTTCTTTTATCTTCCCTGGCTTAATCTTTTTATTGTAAGCTCGACTATCCTCTTCTGATATAATTATGAGTGATACATAACTTTCAAACTCTTCTTATCTAACAGTGTCAATTATGCCAATCTGCTTTCAACCCACTAATATTTTGGAATCTTTATTTTTAACAAAACCCTCAAAAATTGAATTTCCACCTCGACTGGTAGTACCGCTTCGTACCCAAATACTAATGAATAAGGTGTGATCTCAGTAGATGTTCTTGCAATCGTTCTGTATCAACACAATACAACTGTAAATAATTGGCCCAATCCTTATAATTCTCCATCATCTTTGCCAAGATCCGCTTAATATTTTTATTTACAGCTTCGACTGTACCATTAGCTTGAGGTCGGTACGGGGATGACCGATGATGCTCTATTTTATAATGACTAAAATTGGACCTCATGATTAGTGACAATATGATGCAGTAATCCATATCTACAAATTATGTTCTTTTCTATAAATCTTGTCATCTGCTTCGATCTGACTGAAGTATATAACTATGCCTCAACCCACTTGGAGAAGTAATCGATTGCTACAATGACCTACCGGTATCCATTAGATGCTGTCAACTTTATTTCTCCTATTATGTTAATTCCCTAAGCTGCGAAGGGCCATAGGGATGTCATTCCCTAAAGTTCCATCGAAGGCAAGTGACTAACATCTCCATAAGCCTGATAGTTATAACATTTCTTCATAAACTTCACACAACCTGACTCCATCATTAGCCAGAATTATCCTTGTTGAGTTATCTTCTTAGTCAACACTATTCTATTTATATGGGGCGCGCAGACACCTACATATACCATTTTGTGTCAATTCCCACACTTGCTTTCTATATTAACAATATATATGTCTCTGATTAACTACAGCTTGTGTCAAATTAACTATTATATCTTGACCACAAGGACTATTTTTGTTATAACTTCAAAATTTCTATTCTCTTATAGCTATAGCTACAAATACTTTTTTCTCAAAATTTTGACTTTTAGAATTATATCAGTACTATTTAATAATTTCCTTGTTTATTCTTTCATGGTCACTTCTAAGTTAGTTAATATAACTTAAAATGAATCAACTTATGTAATAACCTGAATTTTTATTATTATTCTTGTTATTATTGATGTTGTTATTATATATATATATATATATATATATATATATATATATATATATATATATTATATCAGGTTAGGATTTAACTCATTTAATTATTAGTAATTATATGCGGTTTTGGAGTTAACTCATTTAATTGCTAGTAATTATATATGATTTTGGGGTTAACTCATTTAATTATTGAGACTTTTTGTAAGAATTAAAGAGGAAGGACTGATGTGTATTTTTGTCAAAAATGAGGGTATCAGAGTGGTAATTCGCCAATCTTCTTGTCTATATAGAGACCAACTGTAGAATTTTGGATAGGTCCCTGAACTCCTCTGAATTTGTTACTGTAACACCCGACGAATTTTCCTTCTCCATTCACCGGCCAAACCACCTCCGATCACCATAAAATTTGAACTACAGATACTTCTCATCATCCCCTACAAGCTGGTATTTTTGGTTTCATCTGAAAAGGTTTGGATTTGTGCTTGCAAGCCTCTGAAGTTTCGGCAATCCACTTCCAGCGGTGGATCTTTTTTTCCAGCGACTGTAAGGCAACACTACCACCACCAGTGAGTTCCTCTCATCGTCAGGAGTTCATTGATACCAACCACGCAATTGGATATTATCGTTATGAATTTATCAGAATTTTTAACGAGAGTTTTGGAGCTGGAGTTGCAGATACTAGGCAGACGAGGACATGTCGCCCAACGTGCTCTATTTGTGAGTTAATATTATGAAATGTATTATTGGGTTTTTCATGTATAATCGAAGTATTTAAATTTGATGAAATATTATATCCTATTCTATAATATTTGTTTACTTGTTTATTATTTTGATGATGAAAATATTATCATTTGTACATCTTGGATAGCAGGCAGAAGATATATAAATATGGTGATTTAAAAGGTTTGATTACTAGAACATTTTATTCAAATTGTTTTTTTAGATTTATTATGTTATTATATAGATGTTTTGAAGAAAATGGTAGAACGAGCTACCTGGTGGGTGTTACTAGGACCATGTGTGCACTGATAAAATCTTGGATATGTTATGTTTTGGTTTAGCCTCGGTGGAGCTTGATCTCTCGAGTAGTGTTATGTATTTAGCTTGGTGGAGCTTGATCTCTCGAGCAGTATTATATATTTAGCTCGGTGGAGCTTGATCTCTCCGGCAATGTTATGAGTTAGGCTCGGTGGAGCTTGTTCTCTCGGGTAGTATGTGAATTGAGCTCGGTGGAGCTTGTTCTCTCGGGCCAGAGTTATGACGTAACTCGGTTGAGCTTGTTCTCTCAGGACATCAATTGTTAGATTTGAGGTTTAGGGTTCTACTATGATTTCCAATAAAGATATTTTCAAAATATTGATTTTTGAATAAGGGATTTGGTATAAAGAGATTTATGGATTTTAGAAAGATATTTTATAAAGAAGAATTTTAAGTATTTAATCATTTAATAAAATTAATATTTATAAACAATAAAGTTTAAATTTTAACGTATATTTTATAATATTAATTTAATTAGTGAGGTCTGACTCCCTTCAAATTATTTTTTTCAGAATTTCTTTAGTTAGATAGTTGTCCCTCTCTACTACGCCGGTCTCATTTTTCCCCAGCTATATTATGTAGGTTTTGTTGACATTATATGTATTATATATTTGTACTATAGACATCGCAGTAGCTTATTATTATGATATTGTGATCCTAAATATTAGTCTTGTGATGCATATTTGATGAATATTAGAGTATTGTCGGTTGAGATGTTATTTGGAAGTGTATCTTTGCTTTACAGGTTTTGAGTTTACTTTATTTTTAGGGGAAACTCTACTGAAATTTTGTTAAAATTTTTATTAAGGCTTACTATGTGTTTTGGAAGCATGTAGCTTTCCCATTCCCTAGTACCGGTTACGTGCCTTGGGTTCGGGTCGTGACAACTTAATTCCTAAATCTTGAGCTCACACCTTTAGCAATATTATCATTCTTTCTCTTTTCTTTTACTTACACTTCATTATAGGCTATTATCAATGAGCGTACTTCAAATAAATCAAATTTAAATCCTAATTCTCGAGTTTATACTCTCAACATTATTAGCATCCTTCCTTTCTCTTCTTTAATAATCACTTCCATATAGAATATGGATTAATTTTAAATGCAATAATTATTTTAATTACACACTTATTTACTATGTAAATTATCTATACCTTGAATTTACATCTTCAACAATATTAGCTTGAATCCTATAAGTAGCAGAGCATGTAGAATCTTATGTTATCCTCTTTTCTTTTTTTCCCATTTCACCTCATTATTCTTTACTACTACAATATTAATTTATCAATTAATAGTCGTAAAACTATAATGTTCACTATTGTCTATGAAATTTATCATCTTATACTCAATGTTTACCCTCACAACTATTAATGGCAAGGAATCTTATGTTACTTAAATTAACTCCTTACATGCCTATTAGTTTATTAACAATTTTAGATTTAGATGGAAGTTTGTCTATTATGCTTCTGTTGTGCCACTGATGCACTACTCTATTACATATTTTAGCTTAGCATTCTCACTATAACTAACATCATCTAATTAATGCAAGCTTAGGTTAAAATCTAGAACCTCCATTTAATCTCCAAAAGATACATTTCTTTCTTATAATTTAAGCAGTTAAATCTCTAGTTATTTTTATTCATAACTACACCTTTAGCTTCCTCAAACTAAAACAACTCTAACTAAAAATTAAAATTCTAAATTTTATTTCCTCTTTCTATATGTTTGTTGGTGCAACCACCATCTTATTATTTTCATTTCTTATATAATTTATGAATTATGCACGTATCACAACGTACAACTATTTCCACTTGCTAAATACATATGGTGGGCACTTATTCATTGTCTATAGAGCTTTAATTGAGGAATCATCTCTCTTGTTATTATTAGTTACTATTAATTCACCTATTATTCCTTCAAACTTCCTTTTTTTTAATTATCAAAGTGATAATCCTTTTATTAAGGACATATTTCCTCTAACTTCATCATTGGCCCTTATAAAATTTAATAGGAAAATACTTCAATATCTTTTTATAACCAAAACATAATAAACATTATGAACTTTATTTAAATCATGCAATAAAAGCTATTCTGTGAACTATTGACCCAATTCTTAATCACCTTAGCATTTTTAATATTTTCTAAACTCAATTTAATTAATTAATTCTTTTTACACTTAACAGACCCTAATATCCTCTTTCATAGTGAGGTTTATTTACTATTTATCACTTGTGTTATTCTCAATATCATCTCATTTCAGATTTACATAATTGCTCCACCCATTTTAATCACTTAATATCCTGGTCTTTTTTCATTGCATAACTTAACAATCTTCTCACCCAATTCATGAGTCAATAATGCAATATACCTTAAAATAGATCAAGCTTAACCTAAAACCTCAAGTTTTCATTATCAACATTTATTTTATAGATAGATAAGCATATAAAATTTCATATTGTTCTTTTTCTATTTTTTTCTTGTGGATGCATCTTTATATACGAATGCTCTTATAATGCAATTATCATTTTAGGAATGTATTAATTTTATATATATTTAGATTTTACTAGTATCTATGTTAGGCACATTTGCCATTTCTTGTTCCCTTACTACACATATTTCTACTTGTTGTATACCCCCATTCAGACTATTATATCTTGTCAGCCTATATTGTATGATTCTAGTCACTCCACTGGTTTCATTCTGATTAACAGAACTTATTGTATTTAGAGGCCTAACGCCTTCAACAATTTAATGTACATATGACCCTTATTTCAATCTTTCCTTTCGTGTCACTCTAGTATATTTCCATGCATCCAATCTTATTTTGTTGCACCAGAAACACCCAACATTCTTTCTAACACTGTTACCTAGTCTTCTATTTGTATTTCCTTCCATAATTGCCACTACATGTGTTAACTCTGTAACATTAATCTGCACTACTAATTGCAGTGGAGGGGGACATTTTTATACCCTTCTTGGAATACTTCCAACATCCAGCATAAGGCCATAATCCTTAAGCTAACATGCTCATCACCTTTTTGAGCACCTTGTAGCTCATTATGCCTATTTTTAGTGGAGGAGATTAATTGAACAATCTATCCTAATGAACTCGACTTCCATCGAAGCTTTATGCCCTAGCAACACTTGTAAATCTACTTCTTTGAGTACCTCGATGTCTTCCTCTATTTCTAGCTCTATTCTGAGCAGCTAACCTTCCTTCCCTAAATCTTGCCATCTCTTAAAACATAACATTGATTACGACTTGTCTACTAATAGCCACAAAACTTCAATCTCCATTATATTTTACTAAGTCTATTTAACCTATGCTCAATGTTCACTAGCATAAATGTTAGTGGCACAATATTATATGTTGCTCATGTTATCCTTTTTCCATACTTAATCAATTATTCATCAATTTAAACCTAAGCGACATCTTGTCCATCCCTCTTCTGCTATGCTCCTCTAAGGTGCATTTAAGCTCAATCATCCTATATTCAAAATATGCTCGCTCTCTCTCATTACTTTTTTTTCCAAATTCCACCTTTTTAGTAAATTTAATAATTCCTTTATCTACACCTCACATAATAATGATCTTTCCCTTTTTAATAGTTTCATTCTTAAGATAACTAACATCCTCTAAATTATACAAACTTATCTTAACACCTAGAGTTCTTCATTATATCTTTAAAACTTGACTTGGTCCATTTAATTAATCAGTTAGATTTCCTACTTATCATTTCTTATAACTACACCTTTAATTAATTTTTTTTCTTAAGGTAAAACATCTTCAAATGAAGATTATATACCAAATTCTATCTCTTTATTCCACACGTTAACTTACTCAACCATTGTTTTACTATATAAATATCCTATATTTTTTTTTTAATGAGCCATGCACACATTATAGTGTAACGGTCCCTTCAATGCACTGGGTACCTATAATTGATACTCACTTAATATCATCACTTTTCTTATTAACATTTAGTCAATCCAAATAATAAGTTCAAGCCTCCTATTGTACTTCACTTCCTCATCAATTTTGTTTATTTCTCTCCCAATAGGATAATTATCCTCGACATGTCTATAAAAATTTTACAAAATTCTATTTCGATCAACCATCATTACCTTGACCTCAATTGATGAGTGTGAAACATGCATGTATTGAGCACACTATTTTATTGTATTAAGTTTAGAAATGCATTGTTTAGTTAGTTTTTAGTTAATTTTGTTATTTTATTTTAATTTAGGTGATTTTATGTTAAATAGGTAATTTTTGTTTAGTTTTTTATTGTAGGAGGCATTTAAGAAGAGATGGAGATAGTACTTGAAGATAAAGATAAGATTGAAGCTTAAAGTTTGAAGGTTATCCTTGCATTAGGGCACATGGCCGTGTGCTTGCCCATGTCTAAGTTGCATGCCCATACGCTTGGCCATGCCTAAATTGAAGAAGAGCCAGTTATAGAGCACATGCCCATGTGCACGCCCATGTGTAAGGCACATGCCCATGCGCATGGCCATGCCTGATTCTAAGATTTCAAAGTTATTTTGATACATGAGCGTGTCCAATTGTTGTGTACCCGTGTATGATGATGTGGCAGCCAATTAAAAGTGGATTTTAAGCTGGAGTTTGGATAGATAGAATCTCATCTTTTAAGCCTAAGTTTAGATAGAGTTTGGGAGAGTTTAAATGACCTTTTCCATTAGGAAACTAGGTCTTTTAAATAGAACCATCTGTTTCTCATTAAGAAAGTTCCTAGTTTTTAGTTTTAGTTTTGGTTTTAGCTTTCTATTCTCTTTATTCTTCAGAAGACAATTTTATTTTGTTTTGCTTAGTTCATAGTAGAGGAGATACTTGGCTTGAAGTTAGAAAAGCAAGGCTTCCTTACATCATTTGGAATGGGGTTTTTCTTGTAGCACTCTTTTATTTAATTGTTATTATGTTCAGAATGGTTTTCATTTCTTCTTTATTTTCTTTTATTCTTAACATGAGTAGCTAGATTCTTTCTAGGGTTCTTATTCTAAATTGACCATGTACTTATTATGATTTATGTTAGGTTGCTAGATTTAATTCATTGGTCGTTGTTGTGCTTAATGTCGTTTTGGGACTGATCACCCTAAGACTGAATTGACACTATAGGCTTAATCAAGAGATAGGTTCTGTAGGATTAGACAATGACCTATTGATTACTTAGTTAGTTGAGAGACAATTACGTGGATTAATATTGATTAAAGGTTGTGATTTAAAATTGAAATTAAAAGGCATTAGGTTGGTGAGAGCCATGAACTTAGTGTTAATTAATCCTCAATTAATTATTAGTTTATCTGAGAGGAAAACTTATAGTTTTTAAGATCCCTTCAAAATTAATTAGAAATAGTTAAACCTAATTGGTCAATCAATCCTTGGAAATGGTCCAATTAAGTATAAGAACCCTAGCTTTTAATATTTGTTTGAATTTGAATTTTACTTAGTTTTTTTTGGTTTTAGTTTTTAAATAATCTAAACTCTATTTCGGTGTCCAAACAAACAAACATAGTTAGTATTTCAGTATTCAATTCACAATCTCTGTGGGACGATATCTTTATTACTAGTTAATACGATTCTGTGAACTTGTAAATTTATACACATCAAGTTTTTGGCGCCATTGTCGGGGATTGGCAAAGAATTGATATTGTTAAGAAAATTATGTTACTTGATTTAGACATTATTTTTAATTTTGGTTCTAATTGTGGTATTGCAGGAATTTTTATTGTTTGATGCACATCATATGAAGTGCAAGCAAACAAGGACTTGAGTTGATACCACTTGATTTAGAGTTAGAGAAGATAGTTCATGAGAAAAAGAAATAAACAATCATATCACGACAATCACTAAGCAAAATGGACTTAGGAGATGACGCAAGGAATGAACCACCGAGACAACAAGTTTTTCAAAATCCTCAGAATGGTCAGAGAACCATGTGAGATTTTGAAATTTTTTTTGTCTCGGTGGTTCATTCCTTGCGTCATGATCCACCGAGACTTAGGAGATGACGCAAGGAATGAACCACCGAGACAATAATTTTTCAAAATTCTTAGAATGGTCAGAGAACTATGCGAGATTTTGTGAGTCCTAATGTGCAAGGTGATCAAACATCAATTGTAAGGCCGGCGGTAGCAACAAACAACTTTGAAATCAAGCCGGCAATGATCCAAATGATCCAAAATTCACCATTCAATGGGCTACCACAAGAGGATCCATTTGGTCATATGTCTAGATTCTTGGAGTATTGTTCTACCTTTAAAATGAATGGAGTACAGCCTGATGCAATCCAATTGATTGTCTTTCTATTTTCTCTTATGGATATATCAAAGAGATGGCTTACAAGTTTACCATCCAACTTCATCAACACTTGGCAAGATCTTTATACAGCCTTTTTCAACAAATACTTACCACCTGCAAAGGTGTTGAGGATCAGAAACGAGATTAATTCTTTCTTTCAAAGAGATGATGAAACATTCTACGAGTGTTGGGAAAGATTCACAGACTTTCAGAAGCAGTGTCCACCTCAATTAATTCCTACATGGGATTTGGTGCAATCATTTTACAAGAGAGTCAATCATGCAGTTAGAGTCAACATTAATGCAGCAGGTGGAGGTACTATCATGTGAAAGACACTAGAAGATGCCTTGGATCTCTTTAAAGAAATGGCAAATATACAAAGTTTATGGTCTAATGAAAGGACCATTACAAAGAAAGCTGGAGCCATAGAAGTGGAGAATTTTACCATGTTGAATGCTAAGCTTGATGCTCTGACAAAAAGGATGGACAAAGTGAATGTGAATGTAGTATCTACATTGTCTTCCTTATGTGAACTATGTCAAGGAGGTCATCCTACCATAGAATGTCAAATGATGCAAGGGATGACTACAGAGGGTGTCAACTATATGGGCTGATGTAGTGTAAAATCCGTCAGTGCATAGAATCGTATCAAGTAGTAAATAAAGATATCGTCCCACAGAGATTGTAAATTGAATATTGTAATACTAACTATGTTTATTTATTCAGACAATGAAATAGAGTTTAGATTTCTTAAAAAAAAACTAAAACCAAATCAAACTAAAGTAAAATTCAAATTCAAACAAATATTAAAAGCTAGGGTTCTTATTCTCAATTAGACCATTTCAAAGGATTGATTACACCATTAGGTTTTCACTAGTTCTAATTTATTTTGAAGGGATCTTAGAAACTATAGATTTTCCTCTCAGATAAACCTATAATTAATTGGAGATTAATTAACACTAAGTTTACTAGCTCTCACCAACTCAATACCTTTTAATTCAAATTTTAATCACAACCTTGAACCAATATTAATCCACTTAATTGTCTCTCAACTAACTAAGAAATCAATAGGTCATTGCCTATTCCTACAGAACCTATCTCTTGATTAAGCCTATAGTGTCAATTCAATTTTAGGGTGATCAGTCCTAAAATGACATTATGCACAATAACAACTAATGAATTAGATCTAGCAATCTAACAATAAGCGCAATAAGCACATGGTCAATTCAGAATAAGAACCCTAAAAAGGATCTAGCTATTCATGTTAAAGATAAAAGAAAACAAACAAGAAATGAAAACCATTATGAACATAATAACTATTAAATAAAAGAGTGATATAAGAAAAACCCCCTTCTAAATGATGTAAGGAACCCTTGCTCTTCTAACTTCAAGCCAAGTATCTCCTCTACTAAGTAAAACAAAATGAAAATGTATTCTGAAGAACTAGGAGAGTAGAGAACCAAAACCAAAACCAAAAACTAAAACTAAAAACTAGCTCTCCCAAAATGAAAAACAAATGGTTCTATTTAAAGGACCTAGTTTCCTAATAAAAAGGTCATTTAAACTCTCCCAAACTCTATCTAATCATAGGCTTAAAAGATGAGCTTCTATCTATCCAAACTCCAGCTTAAAATCCACATTTGATTGGCTGCCACATCATTATGCACGGGTACGCAACAAATGGACACGCCCATGCATCAAAATAACTCTAAAATCTTGGAATCATGTATGGGCAAGCGCATGGGCGTGTGATTGGCATATGGGCGTGCGCATGGGCATGTGCTTTATAACTGGTTTTTCTTCAATTCAGGCATGGGAAAGTGCATAGGCATGCCACTCCACACATGGGCGTGCGCATGGCCATATGCCCTGATGCGAGAATAACTTCCAACTTTAAGCTTCAATCTTATCTTTATCTTCAAGTACTATCTCCATCTCTCTTCAAATGCATCCTACAATAAAAAAAACTAACCAAAAATTACCTATTTAACATAAAAGTACCTAAATTAAAATAAAATAACAAAACTAACTAAATTAACTAAAAACTAACTAAAAAATGCATTTCTAAACTTAATATACAATAAAATAGAGTGTTCAATACATGCATATTTCACACTCATGAAATTCCCCCACACTTGAGCCTTTACTTGTCCTTAAGTAAAAATAAGAGAATAACCTATTTATACAAAGAACCAACATCATGAGTAGTTTTTAACTTGATGAACCATCCTAATCTCCCCTTAATACAAAGTTTAAAAATTGAAAATCAAAGCAATAACTCATAATCAAGAACATAACAATTACCAAATGAAAAGCAAACTCCCTCGTTGAATTCATGAAAAAGTATGATTAACAGCCAAGAAAAATGAAAGTAGGCATAAAACACTAACACTCAAGTAGTTCTTTCATTAATAACACTTAAAAGGCACATAATTTATTCCTTAGAATTTCCTTATTGTAGTATCCCCCACCTTTCCATATTACTCAATATGGATACCTCAACAAAGTCCTTTGGATACTCATACCCTTTATAGAGCATTGGAGTATATACATGAGTGCGTTTTACTCTCCATCTCGCTTAAGGAACTTATTTATTTTTTTATTAAGTGCCTTTACACATATGAACTACATGAAATATTTAAATTTCTACAAACATCTTTCTCAACTATCAAGCACACTATTTCAATCACTCAATGAAGGAGTAGGCATTAAGTTCATTAAAATTTAAAAATT
>CATIWO010245601.1:0-22832 GCA_949673435.1 Macaranga tanarius | reverse complement strand
AAATTTTATTGTATCTTGTATTATTTGTATTAGCATCTAGTACTCTGAGATTTTATTCTTTTGGGATTATTGTATATTTATATATGTGGATGGATGGTTAGCACTACGGTGCATATGATGTATTTATATATATCATTGTGGTTGATCTTAGTAATTTGTGGTGTATGATTATTAAGGATGATATTGGTATATGATCGCTGGATGGATACATGTAATAAATGAATGATGAATGGATGTAGCAATAGTAAGCAAATACCAAATAAGGTTTTAATTTGTCCATGTTTTAATAGTGTTACCAAGTGTTGGATATAACCTTAAAAGCTCATTAAGTATATTAAGAATATAATTACTGTGGATAATTGTATATTAGTGGTTAATTAGAGGATAAGGTGTGACAATAACACTAAAAAACTTAAGCAACAAAAAGCAACTACAAACAACAACACTGAAAAATAGAAGCAACAAAAAGCAATAAAAAGTAGCAACAATGAAAAAAAAAGCAACAACACTGAAAAATAAAAAGCAACAACACTAAAAAATAGAAGCAACAAAAAGTAATAACACTGAATAACAGAAATAACAAAAAGTAACTACAAGTAACAACACTGAAAAATAAAAAGAAACAAAAAAATAATAGTGAAAAACAGAAGCAACAAAAAGCAACAATACTGAAAAACAGAAGCAACAATACTGAAAAACAGAAGCAACAATACTGAAAAACAAAAAGCAACAAATTGCAGTTGTTGATTTTTGTTTATTTGTGTTGATTTTTATTGCTGTTTGTTGTTTTTTCAGTTTTTTATTATTAATAATAAAATTAAGATAATAAACATAATTTTTACATTTATTAGTATCAATAATAAAAATAATAATTTATTTGATATATTTCATATTTTTTTGATATTTTTATTAAAAAATAATTATTGAATACTATGGGTAATTTTTACTTTAATTAGTTTAATTTCTAAATTCTAAATAATTATAAAAAAATAATTATTGAAGACTATGGGTACTTTTTTGTTTAATTAGCCTAATTTTTATATTCTAAATAATAGTAAGTATCAAAATTAAAAAATTACTATTTAGAGTAAAAAATTAAATTACTTAAAATGTAGAAATTAAATAAATATATACAATCAACTAAAATTAAATATGCCTTTAAAAATAATAAATAAATAAAAAAATTATAGAAAAAAAGAAAACAAAAGAAAAAGATGAAAAAAAAGGAAAACACAGAAATCGCCGAAAGTTAACTCCAAACTTTAAAAAAATGACCAAATTCATGCTAAAAATGAAAAGGGTAAAGATAAGATTGAAAAAAAAAAATACCCATACCACAAACGAAATTAAGGGCGTTGACCCCGGCCCTTTTTTTTTTGATATTAATCCAAAAAAGAATCAATATAATTCTCATATAAATAAAAATATGAAATTCTCAAGTAGGTTGTAAAATGAGTTGAGCTACTCGCGAGTTATTCAGACCTTAATTCGATAAAAGTTTGTTTGAATTTGTATATTAAAACTCGTTTAGTAAACAAGTTGAGCTTAAAACTATGCAAAATTCAACTCATAAACCTCAAGAATAAGTTCGACTAAGAACGTACAAGTGAACTTATAATTTTAATATATTAATAATTTAATTTTAAGTATATAAAATATAACTTTTTATTCATTTAAATATTTAAAAAATATATTATTAAAAATTATAATTTTATAGTAACTTATTTAGTAAATAATTTATTTTAAATTTTTTAATGAATAATTTTAATTTATATTTTGTATTTTTAAAAATTTCTTTACCTTATTTAAACTCGTGAACAACTCGCGAACACTAAGTGGCATATCAAGTTTAGCTTGAGTTCAATTTATTTATAAATGAATCAAACCCGAACTAGACAAAACTCAACTTTGACTCGTTGGATTATACCTCTATTTTCAAGCAGTCGGCTGGGGTCTTTATAGTATCGTGAGAAAATAGAGGGTCATATATAATATTATGAGAGAGTACAAGGTTATCTAATCAAAAGCGAAATATATATATAAATATAAATCAGAATTTTAGTAGTGCAAATAATCTATCAAAAAAAAAAATCACTAATGGGCAACTCTCAATCTTCTCCTCCTGCAAATCCTCGCTTCGTTTCTGCTACAAGGTCTCTTCTCTGTAAATATATACACATACCCATTTGTATATGCAATATATATATCCATATAATACTGACAAATTTTAGTTTTAGTACAGAGCTTTTACTCCAC
The DNA here is from genome assembly GCA_949673435.1 of Macaranga tanarius. Taxonomy (NCBI): domain Eukaryota; kingdom Viridiplantae; phylum Streptophyta; class Magnoliopsida; order Malpighiales; family Euphorbiaceae; genus Macaranga; species Macaranga tanarius. Next base: position 20,576 of record CATIWO010245601.1, on the reverse strand, counting down.
ATGAACTTGAAGACCTCAAATCACTTTTCACTTCTTTGGCTTCTCGATCGAATAGCAACGGTCAATTCATATCTCTTCCCGTGTTTCAGGTCAGTTTTTTCTTTATTTATTTTCAATTTGTTAAATGCCCTTTTGCTGTTTTTTTTTTTTTCTGATAGTATCAAGATCGTCTTTTTTTTTTCAGGCATATTTTGGATTAAAGGGTTCTTTGGGAGAGAGATTGTTCAATTTGATTACCCAGAAGAGAAAAGATAACAAATTGACCTTTGAGGACCTGGTGATTGCTAAAGTAAGGATTTTTATTGTACCCTAAAGTCTTTTTTATTTATATTGTGTAATATAAAAGAATTGTTTTTATGGTATTTTTTTTTGGCATTCATGTAGAGCATTTATGAGAAAGGAACAAGAGATGAAATTGAAGAGTTTATTTATCAATTACTCTTTTTAAATGATGATGGTGTTGTTACAAGGTATGTTTTTGTTTACTTCTACTAGCTTTACTTGATTGGTCTAAGTTAAAAGTGTTGGCTCTGTGTTTTTGCTTGTTTTTATTTTTTTTATTTTTTTTATTTTTTCATGCTTTTATGATGGTCAAGATTGAAATTTAACATTGTGTAAAATTCAGTTTCTTTCTTCTGTATTGTTTGTTTACTTGTGGTGATGTTTGTCAGGTCTGATGTAGAATCTGTTGTAATTGAAAATTTGAAGAGTGTTTTTTCTGTGAAAGTTAATGAAGATGGATCGACTTCGTGTCAGGATGTCGTTAATATATTTCTTAATGCTGCAACATTTTCGGAGGATGTTCAAGGAGCTGCTGAAAAATGTATGTCTTTTCAGGATTTCAGAAGTTGGTGTGGTCTTCTCCCATCTACGAGGAAGTTCCTTGGTGGCTTGTTGATTCCACCCGAAGGAGGTCTTAATCTTTCTTTACCTATGTAACCCTTCACATTTTTTTAAACTTTCAGCTTTGTATTGAAGAAAGCCTATTGTCTTCTCTTCTTTTATCAACAATTTCTAGTCCTAATGGGTAATATAGTTGGTAACCGGCTGTGTTGTTTTTCTGACTGTTATGTTCTTTGCAGAGAGACCTGGTTTCCAAGTTCCTCAATTGGTGCATGGGGAAAATGTTGATCCTAATATGACAATATTGAGGAAAGAATATGCTTGGCATATAGGAGGAGCCCTTCCTCAGCAGGAGTTGGAGGAATGGAAACTTTTGTACCACAGTGCTTTTAATGGTCTGAGCTTCAACACTTTCTTGGGCAGTGTATCGTAAGTAGTTGTCTCTTCTTCTCTCACATGATAGTATTATCTTATGTGAATCAATCAGATTTTGTGGTATATATCATGCAAACAAAAAATTTTCCTGCTTAAGATTGTAAGGTGGTTTTGTGAGGTTGCATTTTACAAACATTACTATAAATTTTTAGTGTGCTTCCTAGAATAGATTGTTAATTCATATTCCAGTGGCAGTGGCGATTCCATAGTTGAAACAATTTTAGAATTCAACATTGGAACTTTGCATCCATTGATTAAACTATTAATTGGTGTTGATCTAAATTACTAGGATCCATCTTCTTATGTGTCACTGTTGTTGCTTTAAATTTCATATCGTTAATTAGGCTCTATTTATTGTGAAGGAATATCTGCATTTGATACAGCAAATGGTGTTGAAATTGATGTTTCTTCATTCTAATATTCATGGCTATAACTGCTTTCTTATCTATGAGGCTAAATGGCAAGCACACACAGAGCAACCTTATTGTAAGGCCATTTCCTTGTGTTGCAGACATGCAGCAAGATTGAGATTGAAGATTGACATCCTTAGCTACAGCTAGCAGTCTGACTTTTTGTGGAATATATTTGTATGTGGTGTATGAATTCAGGCATAATACATTTATTCATTGATAACGATAGATGATTTTATTTTTAATTCCTTCCTATCACTTTACTTTTAGTTCCCTTGTCTAGATGGAGAAAATGTAAAAAATAGGGCAAGCATTTTCACTTTTATTTCAGTTTCTTGATTGGTGGAACTGTTTCTTACATTCAAGTGAACTACAGAAATATTGAAGGGCCAACAATTTTGATCATTAAGGATAAAGAAGATTGCATATATGGAGGTTATGCTTCTCAGCCTTGGGATAGGCATGGTGATTTCTATGGAGATATGAAGTCTTTTCTCTTTCAGCTGTATCCTAGGGCTTCAATTTTCAAGCCTACTGGAGCAAATAACAATATACAATGGGTATGTTTATGTTTATGTTCATACATTCTAAAATAAACAATGCTGCATTCTTATCTTTAAGGTAGCACTTGCTGTGGCTTTTTCATAAATTTACAAGTACAAAGAAAATGGTTAAGAAACAAGAAACTAATTTAACTTTTTGCTTGAGGTTTAATGCTTGTTGGCATTGTATGTATGCGTAGAAAAAGTTCAATGAGAATCTTACCATATGTAAAAGGCTTTATGTCAAGCAACTATAGCACACAAAATATAACCGTGTGGATACTACAATCCATAGTTTGAACTTGTTTTTGTTGGTCTTTAATGATCCCAAGCTAATTATCTTAATTTTTCCTTCGGCAATTGATAGGGAAATCTTATTCATAGTTTGACTTCTTAATATAAATGTTCTATAGTTCAATGATATCTACTTATATTTTAGAACAAAATGATCAAGTTAGTTTAATGATACATGATCTTGATTCCTTATTGGACCACAAAAATTATCCACTTTACCAACTTTACAACCACATCAACACCAGTAACCCAAACTTGTCCAAAAACTTCAGGTAAAAATTCTTGTGCTTGAAGTAGGAACTGAAGACCAGGTTGTTTGAATCTTTGTATAGAAAGTAAATGTGAAAGAGGAAAGCTATTTTCAGTGCAAAGGAAGTTCTGCATACAGACAACTAGTGTGTTTGGCATTGTGGTTGAAGCTGCTTTCAGTTTATAATTTTTTTTTAAAATTTTTTTTTTATATCTGCTTTCTAGAACCCAACTTTGGGAAGAAGCATGGTAAACCAAGCTTAAGCCAAAAACCGGTAGAAATAAAGGAATAGAAAAAAAAAAAAAATTCAAATTTTCAGAAGCTAGGTTCTCTACAACAATGCCAAACAGACCTAACAGCCCATAAGGATTAGGATGATTATTCTTTAGTTTTGCTTCCAATAGACACTGAACTAATTACAACCAAAAAGAAACAGAAACGATAGAAAAGATTCATTGTTTCCACTCTGTATGAATATAGTGCTAGTATGATATGAATTAAGCTTTGGAGAAATTGGATCAAGAAAATCATGTAGGTGACAAACATGCCTAGGAGTTTTAAGCTGGTATTAGGATAAGGTTTGTCGTAGAGATGAGCGTGGGCACAAATGATAAAAGTTGCCCATTCAAAATTATCTGGTGTAAAGCTACAAAAGGCAACGATGTTATACCCATTCTTTCTCAATATCTTTTGCACTTGGACTTGGATTAATTGCAGAAATAGCTCCATATTAATCCTTCTTTTTTGTGTATATAACCAAACAGAACATGCATGCACAGATTCGAGAAGTGATTGCAGCTTAACATTTTGGCCAGGATAAATTATTCTACTAATTGTCTGCTTAAAATTCATCTTAAGAAGTAAACATTTATGATGGTTGAGTTAGGTTATCTGCCATGCATTATTATTATTATTTTTTCATATAATGACTGTATGTATGTTTGCTCATTACTACGGTTGAGGATGCTGGATGCCTGTTTTACTCATTTTCAAGTTAAATCAAATCTGCAGCACCTGCAGTGCAGTGCAAACATATGACAATAACGGATGCTCGAGTGCGTTCAAAATTTTGATATTGCATTTGTGTACCAATTTGCAGTGTGCTGTGAATTTTAGTTCAGAAAACATCCCAAACGGAATTGGTTTTGGAGGACGTATAAATCACTTTGGCCTTTTCCTCCTGGCAAGCTTTGATATGGGACACACCTTCACTTGCACAACATTTGGCAGTCCTCCCCTCTCTAAGACCAATAAAATATTCCCGGAAGTTATAGAGTGCTGGGGAATTGTTCATAAAGGGGGACAACAAGAGAAGCTGGATGCCCTTAAAGGAACAGTTCTGGAGAGATTCAAGGAGGATCGACACATGCTCAACATGGTTGGTCTTGCAAATTCAAGTGATTAAATCCGCTGAATTTTCTGGAATTGCAGTTGCAGTATGCCCCCAATGCCACCGGCAGTAACATCCAATTTGTAGTCAAGTAAATTAACGCATGGATTCCGAGGTGAGGAATATGTACTGTACATTTGAACAGGGGCATAATTATCAGCCGACATGATCATATGTGAATGGATTCTGATGTTATATGTATTGTATATGTGCATAAACAGGAGGAATAATTAGCAGTTTTTTGCGGCATTATGTGGTTGAATTTAGTGAGTTTCTCTTATCAATCTGAAAATATGTTTACAATATGAAATTACATCCACAATATGCTTTCCTAGGAGTGCAAGAAAGGGTGGACATTCAGTTGGAACCGAAATGAAATTACTCAAAACTGAATAAAACAAATTTATAAACATAAAAATCAAACCAAACCGAAATTTTAAGAAAACCATCAAACTGAAAATAATTTTGGTTTTTAACATTTGAAAGTTGAAACAGAAACCAACTGACCTGAATGCTGACACATTAGTGCAAGTTGGTATTACGACCTGCTTATAGAGTTAGAGGCTGATACATGGGCTAGCTTGCAAGGGAAATTATTCTTCCTTTGGGTTTATCATATGATCGATTCCTTGCCAGTGTTCATAACCTATTGTATTTAAGTTAAAGTTCAGTCCCTGAAAGTTTAGATAAAATTTGGATTGACCCTCTTGGATAAAAGCAAATCCACGACCTGATGTGCCAATAACATAACTTGAAGCGTGAACTAAGGACTCGTGTCTCGCATCACAATTACAAAAAGATGAAGGATCCGACTATATACCTCACAGACAATGGCTCTATTTCAAGAGATTAGGTTAATTGATCATCATGAATGATACATAAATGCACAAAGTACACTAGTACAGTCCCATTTCGTAAAAGTGAAAAGATTCGCATCAGGTGGGAAATATCCTACAAGCAGAAAAATTATCATTGTATTTTCGCCAGAAAAAAGTAACTTGTTTAGTGTTAAGTTGCCTTAATACATACTCTACAACGGATGGCACCTGAATATTTAGCTAGTATTCAATTTGGCCATTAAAAAATGTTAATCATGTAATTTCAAAAACTACATGACCTGCAAACATAGACAATCAAAAGAGAAACAATTTGTTTCAATTTCACAAACATAGATAATCCAGTCTATATACAGAAGAACAGACAGCAGAACCAAGGAAATGGTACAGTTAAAATTCATCCCCATATATATTAGGCAAAACACATTTGCAATGCACATATCTATACATGTTTCTCAATCATCACCAAAAATATCGAACATATTCATAAACACAAACATAACTTCATGAACCCAAAATGGTGCAGTCCCATTTCATACCAAATGCAACCAAAGGGTAAGCATAACAAAAATCTATACATTCCAAACGCGGCTATTATCTACCCATTTGCCAAAAACAATCAACAAATCACCAAAACAAAATCTCAAATTGTAAATTCTCAGAATAAAACATCTAAACACAGCTATGGCTAAATAACCTAGACATGAACACATTTGCTAGAACAAAACAAAATACGAAACACCCACAAACCCAAAACATAACTGCATAAACTCAAAACGTTAACCAACTAAGAGAACACCCAACTGTAAGCATACTAAAAATCTATCCTCAATATACCAAAATAATCAATATAATTTTCAGAATTGAAAATCCACAACACCAAAATAAATTATACTAAAATCCCAATTCCCTCAACTGAAACTATTTAAAAACAACCTCATCCATAGAAATCACTCCCTCCAAAAATCAAGAGATTTATTAATGCCCATTAACAAGAGAATTATCATATCAAATCCCAGCACCCATTAAACACAATACCCATCAACCATAACAGACAAATTGATAACCATAAAATTACTCATAAATTGCATATCACCAAAAAGTGTTTATCATCATCATGCTTAAACAGCTAAAGCATCCATCATACTTAAAAACAAAACTAAATCCAAATTATCACCATACTCAAAAAAACAAAAACATCATATAAAAAAACATTCTTAAAACCTCCTTCCAGCACCTCTCCCAAAAGAAGCAAACTGAGGCAAAGGAGCAGCAACTGGGTCAACCTGAACAACCCCAGGAATATCACCCATACCAAGAGCAGCAAGCATCTCAACTGTCTCTTTATCAACCTCAATCCCCTCTGTCTTTATAGCAGAAACCTCTGGAACAAAGTCCATCCTACGCTCCCTCTCCTCCTCTTGAAGCTTCAGCGATATCCCACGAACCGGACCCCTTTGGATCCGCTTCATCAAATGGGTAGAGAACCCGGCAATCTTGTTTCGGAGTCGCTTTGATGGGATGATTGCTACTTCTTCAAGAATCTTCTTGTTTGTGTGAAAATCAAGTGTCATTTTTGAGTAGTAGCGTTCTATCACTTGTCGTGATGACTTCTTCACCGTCTTTGTGCGCACGCGACCCATTTTTTTTCTTCCCTTTCTTGATCGGAAGCCGGTGTAGCTGTGTGTGAGTGTGGAGCTGCCGCTGATGTGAAGATGGAGGTTTAGGGTTAGGGTTTTTTTTTTTATAGATTTTTATAGTGATGGGTGAAAGATTAGGTTTTTAAAATTGGGCTCTTTTTGGACCTATTTTTTTAAGCCCATGAATATGTTGGGGATACATATAATTTCATTATTAATGATTGTTAGTTAAATTAAATATGGAAAAATTTATGCTTTATATTGTACTTAATCTTACAATCTATTAACGAATTTTTAAGTTAGTAAAAACTTTTTTTTTCATTATATGAGTTTTTTTTGAAACTCATTAGAACATTTTTAAATTAGATGGATAAAAAATGTGAAAATATGAATTAATTCATCAAGTATGGTTGTGTTATTATTATTATTTTTTAATTTGGATATGTAGTTAAGAGTTGTGACGATCATGTTATATTTACTAAAATTTTTAAGTTGGTAATTTTTTTTTATATGGTATGAGAATTGATTTTATTTTTTCAAAATAAATAACAATATTTTGAAAAATTTTGAGGCCTAATATATTTATAACTTTATGTATTTGTCTTTTTTTTATTAATTTGCCATCTTAATTTACAAAATAATTATTTAGACATTTGAACTTGTTAAAAATAATACTTATTAGTGCTTTTTGTACCATTTAAAATTTCTAAATATTTTTTTAATAAATTGAAATGAAATAATTTAAACACTTGAACTAAATGAAAAGTATTTATAAAGTGATTTTTTAGTAAGTTGAGGTGTTAAAAATGCTTAATTTATAAGTTAAAGGGATAAACTAACAAAATGTACCAAATTAAAGAAGCTAGAGATATATTAAGTCAAAATTAAAAAGAACAGCTGAAATGTAAAAATGTGAATTCATCAATTATGGTTTTATAATTTGAAGAACATTGATAAAAAAAATTCATAATTTGAGTGATATTTTATTTTTGGTATTTCTTGATTATACTACTATTAATATTATTTTTTCTATTTTTATTAAAAAAGTATGGTTTAATAATTTTATTTATTTATTTTTATCCAGATAAATAGTTAGGAGTTGCAACCATCTAAATATTATATTTATATCATATTATAGTTTAGCATATTTCAGAGAAAAAGAAGAAGAAAAGAAAGATCCTTATCTATGATGTCTGCCAATTATCCTAAGATAATTCAAAGTTCACCAACCAACAAATCATGACTCAAGAGCTTATGTTTGTGTGTGTATATATATATAAATTGACTTAAATAAATTACATAGGAAAAAATTAAGTAGCATAATGATCAATTTTTTATAATATTAAAAATTTATGTGTTTAACATAAATTCAAAAAAAAAATTAAATAACCTATCAAAGAATTCATACCAAAAAAGTATTTGATCATCACATAACATAATTCATGCAAAGAAAGTGAAGAACTCTGCAAAATATGTGTTTATTCTTTTAAATTCTTGTGTATATTTTTCATATAAAAAGTCACTATATATATTTATCTACAAAAGAATAATACACAAAGAAGGAAAGATTAAAAGTACAAACATTTAACGACTTAATTTTAGAAATGGTTACTGGTTAGTGATGCATCTTTGACTTTGATGATTCTTTAATTTTTCAGCAACGGTATTTTCCTTTGAAGGTTCTATATCTTTGTTCAATTTTATTTCCTTATCAGCTCCTCTCAAGGTGGAGTCGGAATGCAAATGAAGGTCCAACTTGTTTTGAAGAAAATACAAAAAAAACTTTGGCAAAGGCTTAGTGAGTATATCTGCTATTTGTTGGGAAGATGGTACGAATCTTGTGATGAGATTACCCATGACCACCTTTTCTCAGATAAAGTGGTAGTCGATTTCAATATGTTTTATTCTAGCATGAAAGAGAGGGTTAATGGACATATGAAGAGCACTAAGGTTGTCACAAAAAAAATTTAAGGAGGATGAGATAGGGAAATGCCAATGTCACGAAGTAAGAACGTTAGCCAAGTTATTTCTGCAGTAGTGGAGGCCATAGACCTGTATTCAGCTATTGAACTTAAACTGGCAACAATAGGTTGCTTTTTGGAACACTATAAAATGCAATTTAAACCTAAGAACACATAAAATCCAGTAGTGCTGCATCGTATTAAGGGGTAGCCTGCCCTATCAGCGTCTTAAAAGGCATATAAGGAGAGAGGACTCTATGAGATAAAGCGTAAGCCATAGTCTTGAGTCCTGTTAAGATAACGTAGAATTCACTTGACCGCCTTGAGATGGAATTCTGTTAGTGCATTGAAAAATTAACAAACCTTATTGACTGCATGTTGAATGTTTGGACGAGTGAATATGAGGTATTGAAGTGCACCCACGATACTTCAGTAAGTTGTCACATCTACAAGCTTGTCCTTTAAAGCAAAAGACTTATCCTTGAGAACCATAGGAGGAGCATTGAGAGTACAATCAGTCATGCCAGTTTGGTGAATAAGATCTTTAATGCACTTGCTTTGAGAAAGAATGACTCCTCTAGTGATGTGTTTAATTTCAATACCTAAAAAAAACTTAAAGAGCCAAGATCTTTTATGGTAAATTCTAAGCTCAATTTATGAATTAGTTCAGAAATAAATAAGTCATCATTTTCAGTCATCAATATGTCATCTACATATATAAAAAGTAATATTGTGAGTGAGTTTTGACGGTAAATAAATAAAGATGAGTCTGCCTTACTACAATAAAAACCAAGATGAAGAAGAAATTGAGATAAATAATCAAACCAGGCTCGAGGAGCTCACTTTAGTCCATAGAGTGACTTGTGAAGAAGAAAAATGTGGTCAGGGTTGTGTTTGTCTATGAAGCCTGAGGGTTGCTCCATATACACTATTTCCTTGAGTTTTCCATGCAAGAAGGCGTTCCTTACATCTAATTATCTCATGGACTAATTAAATGATGTACAGAGGGAAATGACCAAATGAATGGTCGTATGCCAAATAAATTGCTATATGTTTCCTTAAAATCTAGTATTGACACTTGGGTAAAACCCCAAGCCATAAGGTGAGCCTTAAATTATTCAATAGAACCGTCTGATTTTTGCATTTTGTGGTCGTGGAACTAGTGACCAGGTCTGATTTAAATAAAGAGCCTTTAATTCTTCTTCTATGGCCTTTACACATCGAGGATCCTTTGGAGCGATATGATGATTTTATAGGTTCAACAGGTAGGGTGGAATGTGATAAATAACACTCATAATCCTGTAGATGCTTTGGAGGTTGCCTATTGCGTTGGGGATGGTTATATGGCATAGCTTCTTGTATTTATATTTGTTCTATTATAATTGATGGTGCCTCTTTTTAGGCTGCTTCAGAATTGTATATGTTGAGGATGATACTGGGATCAATGCTATGATTAGGTATGGCTTCTTGTATTTTTATTTATTCTGTTATGGCTGATGATATATCTTCTTGAGTTACTTCAATATTTATTGTAGAATTTGGATTGTTGTGATTGTCAATTAAATCATCACTATTTTCTTGAGGTGCTTCAATATCAAATATTAGAGCTGGTATATCATATTTGTCATGAGATTTACTAGTGCTTTCATAATGACAAGTGTCTATAGGCATAGTAGATTGTTGAATTTTAAACTATGGATTTGATTGAGTTGTTGCAGCATTGAACCATTCATCGAGGGTTGGAAATTTCATAGGCTCTAAAGGTGTAAAAACTGACTCATGTGGAGCTAGTTTGTGGAGGAATTTACCTTCATAAAAAACAACATGTCTTGATATGTAAACTCTATTGGTTTTGGGCTCATAGCATATGTAACATTTGTGAATTAGGATGTAACCAATGAACATACATGGATAAGTTTTCTTAATAAATTTGTTTCCTCCTTGATGTCTTAGAGAGGGGAAGCATAAACATCATATTACTCACAAGCTCTTATAATCTGGTTCCTTGTGATATAGCTTTGAATATGATGATTTATAGAAAAGTATTGAGGATGGCATTATGTTGATTAAATAAACAGCTGCAAGAAAAACTTTAATCCATAAAAGCAGAGGCAAATTAGCATGAAATAATATGGTTAAACCTGTCTCAACGATATGTCAATGCTTCCTTTCAGTAACTCCATTTTACTCTGGTGTTCCAGGACATGAAATTTGTAATTGAATTCCACACTTTTCAATATGATTATGGAAATTAAAAGAGTTAAACTCTCCACCTCCATCACAGTAAAAGATTTTGATTTTTCTATTAAATTGATTCTCTATAAGTTTTTGAAACTTAAGAAAATAAGAATAAAAATCTTACTTGTTCCTTAAAGGATACATCCAGGTGAATCTTAAAAAATCATCTATAAAAATAACATAAAATCAAAAAACTTGATTTGAGGTAATGGAAGCAGGTCCCTAGAGATCACAGTGAATTGTTTGTAAAGGAAAATTTGAAATGTTATTATTTAAATTGAAAAGTTGTTTATAACTCTTCCTTGATTGGCAACTAATACAAATGCTTGGATCAGTTTGCCAACTAGTGACATCAATAACTTTCTTTCTTTTTTAACAAAGATAAAGTCTTTGTACTTAGGTGTCCAAGGCGTTGGTGCCATAAAGAAAAAGAGTTGCTCCCTTTTATTGCTGATAAAGCTTCTTGAAAACATAGAGTTGTCCTTGTTTATGCCCTTTCTATATTATTCTCTAGTTTTAATCCTTAATAATAAAATCATATGGTATGAATTCAACAGTCCAAGAGTTATATGTGGTGATTTTACTGACTAAAATCAAATTCTTTTTCAATTTAGGTACAACTAAGACATCTTCTAAAGATAAATTTCCTACACATGCATTTCCTGTATGTGTTATGTTGAGTTTATTTCCATTGCCAACATAGACAACATCATCTTTTTTATATGGTTTTAAGTAAAATAACATGCCTGCATCTTTGGTCATATGTGTTATTGCTCCTGAATCCATATAAAGAGAAGGATCATTGTTGTTTATAGTAAGTGCTGCTAAAGCTTGTGGTAGATCTTCAGATTGATAGGAATAGTCAAATTTGTACTGGCAATCAAGCACAACATGATTCATTTTTCCATAAATCTGACAGGTAGGTTTATCACATTTTCTTTAATATTGCTTTTTATCTTTCAAAGTCTCATTCATAGAATTGTTAATATTTGGAGTTGTATTATTATAGCGACCGGCTGGGGTAAAACCTCTTCCTTTTAAACTGAAACCTCCTCAATTTCCTCTAAAGTTCCTACCATGCCTACGTTGGCTAGTAAGAGCTTGGTTATATTCAATATAGCCTTTTTCTTTTTCCTTTTGAGAAGCGAGGTTCTGCTCATATCTTTGTAGAGTAAGCATAAACTGATTAAATGTAGGATAAGGAGGTTTAGTTACCATAGCTAGACGAAAACCTTCATATTTGGTTCCTAGTCCATGAGTAAATTGAAAGACTTTATCAAGATCATCAACTGGTTTCTTGATAGTTGCAAGGTTATCACAAATTGATTTGAATTCTTTTATATAATCATCTAAGGATTTTGATCCTTGTTTGATGGTCATTAACATATTTTTTAAAAGACCTTCCTTTTCGATGGTGGTTAGTAGTAATTGTTCTTCCAATGAACTCCACATATCATAGGCAGTAACATCCTCTATAACAAATGGTTAGGCTTCTTCTTTTATTGTGCCCAACAACCATGAAATGAGAAGACCATCATTGGTTGTTCATAAGGTAGAGGCTGGATTCACAGTCCCATTTTTCAGTAAGGCTTCATGTTTACCACCATTCTTTTCTAAATGATGGAGCACGTCGAGGCTCCGAGAGAGGTGAAGAATCTATGACCACCATATGAGATCATTGTTAAAGCCTAGTTTGATTGATACCAAACTGGCACATTGATGAAATGATTGTATTGTAAGCTTGGGTTCTTCCATATCTAGAGCTTGAAAGTTTCTAAGCTCTGATACCATGAAGAACTCTGTAAACTATGTGTTTATTCTTTTAAATTCTTGTGTATATTTTTCATATACAAAGTCACTATATATATATATAATAATAATAATAATAATAATAATAATAATAATAATAATACACAAAGAAGGAAAGATTAAAGGTATAATCATTTAACACCTTAATTCTAGGAATGGTTACTGGTTGGTGATGCAGCTTTGACTTTGATGATTCTTTAATTTTTCAACAACAATATTTTTCTTTGAAGGTTCTATATCTTTATTCAAATTTGTTTCCTTATCAGAAAGCATCATGGAAAATTTGTTTGTTATTTCAGATAAGTAAAGTCATGATCAAACTTCTCTTATTTTTTTGCTAACAGCAAACTCAAGAAACTAAATTTTTTATTGCATTTATAAAAGAGGGATTAGTAAGATCATAACCTCCATCAACCACTAAATTGAATCCACTCATATACTTAGATTCATTACTTACCAAATAAACAATTGCATCTGCTATATCTTCAGGTTCCAGCATAATATTTTTCAAGTTACCCGAATTCAAAATAACTTCGTTGAGCTTCTCCTTCTCCATCTCCATTGATTCTAGAGATCTCCTCATTAATGGTGTCACAATTGCATATGGTGATACACAATTGAATTTGCCACAATTAGAGAGAGAGAGAGAGAGAGAGAGAGAGAGAGAGAGAGAGTTGCTAAATAATATTGCTAGTAAATAATGTTGAAATGTAAACATCAATCAGTATAATGTAATTTAAGGGATATATATCATGAGTGTATAAATTCATTTACAAACTAAATCGTTCATATAAATGAAATAAATACAAAAGTATACTTATTGTCATTTATTGCTATAATCAAGTTAACCACATATTTGCTGAAACAAAGTATAAATATATACTTACTGAAAATATTGACTAGTTCAAAATTAATAATAAATAGGGTGAATTACTATTTACCCCATGTGATTTGATATATTACACTACTTGATCCCTGATATTTACTTTTTTTAGCACTAATTAGTCATTCTGTCGGGATGGAGTAGTATAATAAAAAATAAATGTCAGAGGTAAATAAGTATTTTTTCAAATATCAGGCGTGAAGTAGTATAATTTAACAAACCACAGGGGGTAGATAGTAATTCACCCTAATAAATATGTTGCTATCTCAAATTGCTTTAATCATCTCAATAGTAAATTATTGCTATTTGTTCCCGATGCTAAATAATTTGTAACATAAGAATAATAGTAAGATGATACACATCAAGTTCATTTATAGAGAAACATTCATGTAAATATATAATTTAAAACATACTTTATAAATATAACAATATGTTTATATATATATAAAATGTAAATTCAAAACCATTGTTATATAGTTAACCACTCAATTTGTGTTTGTAAATTCTGGAATTAACTAGATAGACTTGAATTATACTCTACGACTGTTTTTGAATCGATTCCTAAAATAAAATCAATAGACGCATAATGAGATACTAATTTACAGTTTAAGTTCTATTCGAATGACAAAGTAGCAATAAGGACAATAAATGAATAAATATTTATGTTTTATTCTTGATAAATGTGAGCTTCCCTCTTGAACCTAAAAGCACAAGAAAACTAAGATAAACTTAGGATCTTCGATCGGTAGGCTCTCCGATGCTTAAGTTAGAGAGAATATATTCAAGATGTTTTATAATGAGAAATATGAGCCTTTATATAGGCATAAAAGAGATATACCTAATATTAATCGAATTGGTATATTGAGAATCCTTATCCTTTATTGATTAAATGACTTTTAATCTTTTCATATAATAATCCCATATGGACATAAAGTCCTCTATTGAGTTTAAACTTTATGGGTTTGGGCTCCTATAGGCCCTCTAGGACTATCAAATCTTTTTATTTTTTAATTATTTTGGTAAATTCTCTTAAAGTTTTAACATTTTAGATCTTTCAAGAAATTGACTATAAACTCGTATGTTTTGTCTCTTTGTTTATTTGCTTTCTACCGTTTAGAGGAGGTTGTGCTGATAATTTAATTATTTTGTCTTTTTGGTTTGTACATACGATAACTCTAACTTGAACATGAAACTCCAGCGTTACTGAACATGATGTCAAGCTTTCCATGCTTGGAGACTGCAAAATCTATAGCTTTTTGCATGTTGGAATGCACGTGATCACATCACATTGGAGATAGGAGATGATGGTTTCTTCATAATCTGATCCAAGTTCTTTGCAAAGAGACTGGCCAAGTTCATATTGAAATTCTGCAATAATCACCTTAGCTCCATGTTTAACAAACAATCTCATACTAGCTTCACCAATTCCACTAGCTCCACCTGTAACCAAAGCTACCTTGCCTTCTAGCCTGCAAGAGCATAACCAGTATCAGAACTTAACTAACCAATATAATATCTAACTAAAATTAAAATTGTTTTTAAGCACCTTGTGCTTATCTTGATTCTTGTATAGTTAAAAGCTCAATGCTTACATTTGCTTCAATAATATTGTAAAATTTGAGAAAAAAAAATAAAGGTGTTGATAGCTCGACTGATGGCACAATTATTTATTACATTTCAACTCCTAGCTCGGGGGACTTTTTTAATTTTACGGTAAAAAAATTATCCCAAATTTCTGGTAGTTTGTAAACAAATAAAAAAATAATAATAAAAAAGAAATTTCGCCATCTCAAATGGCGAAATGGGAAAAGAATAAACTTTTTTTTCCCATTTTGCCACTTTAATTTTTTTTTAAAAGGCCACTTGCAGTCGCGAAATGCCAGGAAAGATTTGCCATTCACAATGGCTATATATGCCATTTGTTATAACAATTTGCTACTCGGTACCGGTTCAGATTTTTTTCCCCAATAGATTGCTTTCTCTATCTCATTTGTCACATTATTATGTTATAGATTGTGGGTTACTTAACTTTATATTTATTGTAGTTTGGATATTAAATTTTATTTTATTTTTTTAACCTAACATTTATTTTGTTTTAAAAAGCATTGTCAAAAATTTCTAGTTATTCAAAATTTTCTTTAAAACCCTTTTAATCTCTCAATTTTTTTTTTTTAAAAATTTAGTGAAAAAATTATAAAAAGTTTAGAAATTACCTTCTGGCTTTGGTATCACCCAGGATGAGTTTGCTTTTACTAGACGGAATCAAAATGATTTACAATTTTTTATTTTATTTTTATATAGAAAATATGGACTTATTTGCACAAATAAAAAACTCCAATCCTAGATTAAAGTAGTAATTCTGATTTATTTATGTACCAAAAAATTATTTTAGTAATTATTGTGAAATTAAATAAAGATTTGGTATCTAAAAAGATACAAATTAAAGTTAAGTAATTAAATTAAAATAAAGTTAAAGTTTAGGATCTTCCTGTTCATGTGACCTTAAGAATGTG
Organism: Macaranga tanarius; assembly: GCA_949673435.1. NCBI lineage: Eukaryota > Viridiplantae > Streptophyta > Magnoliopsida > Malpighiales > Euphorbiaceae > Macaranga > Macaranga tanarius. The sequence continues at coordinate 4,532 of CATIWO010245601.1, read as the reverse complement.
TATTGAATGATAATAAATAGTTTAAAATAAAAAAAAATCAACATTTAAAATTAGGATTCATATCAAGTGTAAAAGATTGAAAGAACCATCATTTTGGAGATTTAAAAAAGCCAAACTGAAATAAAAAATTAATAAAAAAAAGAAATGCAAATCGAAGAGATACACCAAAGCCATACTCTATGAAAATAGTAGTGCACAAACTCTCTTCTTCTTTGCATTTTACAGTGAATAATACCATTTAAAAGAGACATAATACAAAACCTAGAACATATCAATTCAATTCCGTTTTGTTTGTAGAGCAAGAGATGGATAAAAAGAAGCAAAACCCAATTAGATGTTTAAGGTTGAGGAGGAGATCAGACAAGTAAAAGGATTAAAGAGTGGAAGCTATACTCAGATCATTGAAATTTTTTTATTTAAAGGAAAAATAAATAAGAAAATAAAAGACAATGCAGATGGGAGGGTGGAGATATTTGACAGTGGGAGGAGAGGGTAATTATGCACTGGTAAAAGGATTGATAATCATCATCAAGTTTTTTTTATAAATTTATTTATTTAGTAAGTGAAAATTTGATGTAGAAGCTCTTCCACCATAGAGGGACACTGTGTCAAATGGACATTACGTGGCTGCTGAGGTGCTAAGAAGAAGTCCAAATTGACTAATACATCATCAAACTCTGTTAGGTTTGACAAACCAAGACTAACGCCGAACTTTTTAAATAGTTTTAGAACTTGATTGTAAAATTTTTTTCTTTTAGAACTTAATTGAAAAAATTTAACTTCTTTTAGGACTAATAGTGTTGTTATCCCTTATTTTTAAGAATGACACCTCACTCTTTCTTCAAAACTTTTCATTTAAATCCCTTGTTTCTATATGCAATCCTTATTTGATCCTCCAATTGATTATTTTTATTATTTTTGCACTTTACTTTTTTCCGTTATATGCAATTAAGTCCTAACTCAGCAACATCATTTTTTAATTATTCCACTTTCCTTCAATTTACTTTTTATTTATTTTTATTGTTACTACTACTCTTAGAACATGGATATTATACTAAATGATGGAAATTAGCTTGCCCACTATTTTGCTATAACTAGGTATCTGATATATCTCGGTATTATATATAATATCAATTAAGTTTTCGGTCGGATTTACTTTCTTTTGAACAACTTGTGAGTGAAGAAAAATGACAATCGAACTGAACCAAATTTACTCTGTTTGGTCGGTTTTCTGAAGTTAGACGGGTCTTACTCACCCCTACAAGTAGCATCATTATAGCAGCTTGCAATGATGGATCAACCATTTTTTCTTAAATTAAAAATAAAATAAAGAATGAGATTTATCTTAAATATAAAAGACTCAAATAAACTTTCTTTCTTAAATTAAAAAATAAAATAAATTTATTAGAATTTAATTTTTTAAATTAATTCTTTATAATAGATGAAGAGATTAATTCATATAAAAAGTCAATTGAAAATGCTCTTACATATTCAAAAATATATTTGCCAATAACAAAACATGCAAAATAGCTATTGATTTTAGGGCTATCTATAAATCTACCCTAAAAACACATTACAATAACAAAAATATTCCACATTTTCAACAATTAAATGTGTGCCCTTTTTCTAAAAAAAATTTCACGCGTACTTTCCCCTCATTCATGCTGAAAAACGTCATTCTCTCCCATCTTTCCCAGTACCCATCTTCCTTAACACAGGATAGATTTTTTTATAGGGTGGTTACCTCCCCCTTTCTAAACGGCTGCTGAGCCCATGATTTCAAAGTCCTTGTCTCTGGCTCCCCTCACCGATGACTTTTTTTTTTCAAATAAACCGCCTTAGCTACAGTTCATGGTTGGTTCTGTTTCATTGTTAACTTAATCTTTTTTGCTTTGCCTAGTCAGTGAAATCCAACCTTTTAGCCATGTTCAAATTATCCCCACAATTAATTTTTTTCTGGGTCTTCGAGATCTTGGAATATTGGGAATTGGAATTGCAATTGGGAAGCTGGACTTGAATGTTGTTGCTGCTGGAATAAATCCTCAAAGGGTATGTTTTTGTTTTACTCGCTACTTATTTTTGTACTGGCAGTAAAACAATGATTTCACAAATATGTTATATACACTATTTTTCTCTTTAAACTTTTGTTGCACATGTTTTTGCATTCCTTCTGGTGATCATTTTATTCAGACATTGTATTTAATATCCATGCCCCATCATTCATGCTGTTTTTAGCCATGATTACAATTTATGGTAAGGCAGGACTTGCTTGAGCCTAACATAAGATGCACATTGCATAATTTTTCCAGTTTCTTTTTTGAAGATAATAGCAACATCCCATACTATCATAACTAATTTTCTATTTTTAGTATTGATTTGGAACAACTAGTGTAATATTGAACTTGTTAGATTCTGAAGTTGGATATGAAAGTCTGCAAATTTACTAAAGTGCCTACTATTGTCTTTTATTCATCGAAAACCCACTAGATCTAGTGCAGTTACCACTGATTATAATATGATAAAGACAGACCTCATATATTCGCACTGTAACGGGAAAAAGCAAAACGACTTATATAGACAGACCTAATCTATTTTTATCATATAATATATAAATCTATATTATATGATCTCAAAATGTAATTCTTATCACCAAATCATATGATCTGTTGTCAATTCACTTCAATGCACAGGGTACAGCAGGGGTTGCAATTGCCGACCTTTTAGGAGCTGTAAGGGCACAAGGCAGGCCGATGATCGACTTTCCAAAGCAAAAGATTATTGTTGCTAGTGCTGGAAGGTTAGTTGGTTGTCTAACACTGTGGCTGGAAGGTTAGAAGGTTAGTTAAAGTCCTCATCCTTGCCGGCGAGACCTACATCAGCCGATCTAATGTAGGGAGGGAGAGATAGATGACTGTTATAGTCCTTGCTGCCGGATCTTAAGATTAATAAAGGAGATGATTTTTTTTTTAGTTTTGCTTTTTGTTTTTTGATATGTAGCTTTTCTGTTTATAACGTAATGCGCATGTTAATGTAAGCTAAGAACATTAAGTATATGATACATCTTTTTTGAAAATTCTTTTATGGTTAATCATATCATCTACCACTTTTGGTCTTCTGTTTCAAAAATTTTCCTCATTTCTATTTACATGAAAATTGATTGTACGTTTTCTTTTCTCTAAGTTATGAGGCTGAAGTTTAAGTTAAAATTTATTAATAATATCCTCTCCCTCTCTCTCTCTCTCTATATATATAATGAAATTTAATTTTTTTCTTTGGAAAATTTAAAATTAAATTTAACTATTAAAGATTTTAAATAACTTAAATACTAAACAGTCTCATTATATTTTTATTCATATATTATTAGTATATTATTGATATATTATTCGTATATTATTTAAAAAAATGTTTTCTTTAATATTGTAATTAAAAATAGCTTTTAAATGTAAATTTTCTATATAATTTTTGTTTATTGTTCTTCAGACAAATGATAGCCTTTTTCGTTTATTTTTGATTTGTTCTTGGTTTATTATTCATGTATTATATGATAGCCTTTTTCTTTTATTTTTGATTTGTTCTTGGTTTATTATTCATGTATTATTGGTATATTATTTGTATATTATTGGTATATTATTCATATATTATTGATTTTATTTTCTGTATATTATTTGTTTACTTTTGGTTTTACTTTTCATATATTAGTAGTTTACTTTTGGTTTATTTTTTGTATAGTATTCGTTTACTTTTGTATATTATTGGTTTCGGGTTTATTTTTAGTTTATTGTTCGTATATTATTGGTATATTATTTGTATATTATTGACATATTATTTGTATATTATTGATTTTATTTTCTGTATATTATTTATTTACTAAATAAAAATAAATGTAAAAATAAACAAATAATATTGCTTGGGCAATTAGTGTTGCAGTATATTGTGGCTGTGAGACCAAAATTATGCTTAATAGCTCAGGAGCCCCTTCAAAGAGGAGCAGACTTGAGACACGTATGAATATAGAGATCATCATCTTATCTTTGTTTCTTATTGCTTTTTGTACTGTTGTATCTATCTGTGCTACTATGTGGTTGAAGCGCCACAAGGATGAGTTAAATACCATGCCATTTTATAGGAGAAAAGGACTTTAATGATGAAGACCAGGATGACTACAATTATTATGGATGGAGACTGGAGATATTTTTCACATTTTCTAATGGCAGTGATTGTGTTCTAGATTATGATACCTATATCTTTGTACATTTCTATGGAGCTTGTTCGTGTTGGTCAGGCTTTCATCATGATTCGAGATACACAAATGTATGATGAGACCTCAGATTCAAGATTTTAGTGTCGTGCATTAAATATTAATGAAGATTTATGGCAAATCAAGTATGTATTCTCTGATAACTTTTAAATATACAGAATAAATAAAAAAAATTAAAATTAAAAATCGGGAAATGAAAATAAAAAGGGGAGAAAGAATTAAAAAAAAGAAAAAAATAATAAAAAGTAGAAAAAAGGAAAAATAAGTAGAAAAA
>CATIWO010245502.1:0-20466 GCA_949673435.1 Macaranga tanarius | reverse complement strand
CAAATGTGATAATCACAACCAGAATCAAATATCCACCCTTGCCCAAAATTGGTTAAATTTTCAGTCACAACGAGGACATTACCTTCAAACTCATCAACCAAGTTGGCTTCTGTGGATTCACCATGCTGATCCTTTTTCTTCAAAATCCAAAAATCAGCCTTCACATGCCCAATTTTCTTACAATAATAACAGGTTTTCTTTTTGGTACTCGAACTGCTACCCGAATTTCTCACCAATAGAGCATCTGCAGTTGCCCTAGTGTCTTGAACAAGCTCCTTATCCATAAGCTCCTTTGAAAACAAAACCGACTTAACATCCTCCACCTTCAACGTTTCCTTAGTATAAATTAGAGTATCTCTAAAATTCTTATACGAGGCAGGTAGAGAACGGAGAAATATAAGAGCCAAATCTTCTTCTTCATACTTGATCTCAAAATTTTCCAAGTCAATCATGATAGATGTAAATTCATCAATATGGGTTCTCAAGGAGGTACCTTCTACCATATTAAGCATATGCAAACAATGTTTCACAACGAGTTTATTCGAGAGACTTTTCTTTAAAAACAGCTCCTCAAGCTTTGCCCATAATGATACAGCTGTCTTCTCATGAATAACTTCTCGCAACACCTCATTTGATAAACATAACTGAATGGTAGCCATGGCCCTTGCATCTAAATCCTCCATCTTTTCTTTGGTCATTGTAGACGCCAATTTCTCCTTCTCCATCAAAGCTTTATGCATCCTATTGTGTGTTAAAAGGGCTCGCATCTTAATTTTTCATAAACTAAAACTCATATTGCGATCTAATTTCTCTATCTCCAATTTTGATGTCGCCATAACGAAATCTCAAATAATTGTAGACAGCTTTGATACCACTTGTTAGGAAATTTGGAGTTTTTACGGAAGCGCGAGAGGATCAGAAATTATTTGAGATAATAAATAAACACAACACCAAAAATAGAGAAAACACAAAACACACAGGAATTAACGTGGTTCGGCATAAGCCTACTCCACGGGCGAATGAGGAACAAATTCACTAATCAACCAAAGATACAAGAAAATAGAATGGAGATAAACACTCAACCCTTAGCCCCAATTACACCCCAATCAAGCTCTCTACTTGGCACACGTGCAGAACAAAAGGCATTCACGGTGTTTCTACAACTTTAACACTCTCTATATGACACACCCTAACACATATACATGTAACCCTATTTATAGATGACATAAATCCAAAATCCAACTTAATCAAGGATTCTTTTCAATATAGGAACCTCTTCAAAATAGGTGATAAGTGATAAGAATTTAATTCCAAATAAGAGTTTAATTCCTAAATAAGAGTCAAATCCTATTGGGGTAGGATTTCCTTGACTTGGCCACCAATTATATGTCAAAACATCAATTTTGTGTGCTACACGGCCTCCCACACGGCCATGTTTCGATCCGTGTTCAATTATAGACAAAACAACAGATTCCAACACGGCCAACAACACATCCGTGTATCTGCCCGTGTTCACAACTCACCCTAAGACACGCTCGTGTTGCTGCCCATGTCTGCCTCCAACATGTAAAATATGACCAAACTCGTCCAAAATACTTAAATAATGATGCTATAGGCTAAATTCAAGTCATATATTAACAGATAATAAGTTTACGAAATTACCCTTCCTATACTAATATTTCATGTGTTTATTTTTTAGCCGATTTTTCGCCATATGATGTTGAAGGCACTTAATAATTGTTCTATTCCTTCATTGATGTGTATAATTAAAATGATAGAAAAAAAATCGTGAATGAAGCAATTATAAAATTTGTTTGATAAAATATGAGAAAATATTTACTACAATTGGATTGCTGATTCTATACATACTAGAAAAATATGATATTTATTATACTTTATTTTAGAATTACAAGTGATAATTTTTTCAAAATATGTAATTTTAATAAATACAGTATTTGTTCAAATATTTATGGATAAATGTAATTAATCTTTTTCCATATTATAATTTGTGTTACATTTTAATTTTTTTTAAAATTTTTTAAAATAATATTTTAAAATGAACACAATAGATCATGTATGAATTTAAAATAATAAATTGCTAAATAACTTTTTTTTTTATTCAAAAAAGAAATATATAATACAAACAATGAGGATAAAATGGTCATTTCAGTGATTTTATTACTTTCCATTCCTTATTAATATTCTATCCCAAATAAGGGAGATAATATTTTCTCTCACTCACTTATATTCTTCCCAAACAACCTAAAGAAAATAAAAAATCTCCTCCCCACTTTCTCTTCCCTTACTTTATTTCTTCTCATTTTCTTCCCAAACAATTAATAAAAATAAGTACAATTTTATAAGTAGGATTTGGATTATGAAATAGTGATAAAATTAGAAGCTTACCATTTGTTTGGGAAGAAAATGTGAAGGGGAGAGAAAACGAGAGGAGAGAAAGTAGAGGAGGAAATTTTTTATTTTCTTTAGGTTGTTTGGGAAGAATATAAGTGAGAGAAAATAACTTTTCTCCTCAATTTGGGGTGATTAAAAAAATTATAAAGGAAAAAAATAATTTTCTACTCAATTTCTCTTCTCTCTCTTTCATTCCCTCTCCCAAACATGTGAAAATGTGTCTTCACTCCCTCATTTATCCTCCTTCTCTTTCTCCCCCTATTTATTTGGTTTCCCAAACAAATGGTTAATGACTGTAACTACAGTATTTAATTATCCTAATGAAACTTTTTAATATCATTAAACAAATGTTTAAACAGACTGCCACGTGTCCCGCCCCTCACCTCAAAGCATGAAAGTACACGCCACGTCGGGTGAGACTAAAGTCCCAGTCTTTCAATTCTCAATCTCACGCCCTCCCGATATTTTCACTTCCCCTCCTCCGCCGTCTACTCGCCGGAACTTCGCACTATTCACGCGCCGCCGCATAAGTTATATAGTAGGACATGATTACATCGGTAATTTACAAATCTGCCATTCTTTGCTCTGTCCGATAACATCATCTCATCTCTGCAACAAAAGCTGAATTCTTTGCCTTATTTTATTTTATTTATTTTTTTTGTGCGATAATGGAGCAGCAGAGAAGTTCGTCGGCGTCAGGGTCTTCACACAGCCCTAGATCTCCTTCATCGCAACCTTACTTGTCTGTTTCAGTTACTGATCCTGTCAAATTAGGCAATGGCGTCCAGTCTTACATCTCTTATCGCGTTATTACCAAGGTTTTGGATTTTTAGGGTTTTGGTTTTTCTTCATTTTCTTTTATTGTCTTAATCATTTGATTGCTTCACTATAACTGTAGCTATGAACATAAATAATTTGGCAGTAGTGATTAGGTGAGTTTGATAATTTATTGTGTTGATAGGTGAATGTGGTGTCAAATGTTGGGTAATCTTTGAATTCTGCAAGTGAATAGATGGAAAGTTGATCCTTTCAGTTATAGGCTGCTCAATTTGTGAGTTTGATTGTTGTGGAATTGTTTTGGCAGACGAATTTTCCTGAATACCAAGGACCTGAAAAGATTGTTATTCGGCGTTATAGTGATTTTGTATGGCTACATGACCGTCTTTTTGAAAAGTACAAAGGTGTCTTTATTCCTCCTCTTCCAGAGAAGAGTGCTGTTGGTAAGAACTGGAAATCATCAGCATTTTTATTTCTAGATTTTTCCTGCAATCTATACTTTCGTTATGCGTTTCTCTTCAAGGGAAGCATCTGAAATTTTGTATTTTCTTTCTCATGGTTTAAATTTGAAATCTTTCTACTTGCTCTTGTAATTTTCATATTGTCACCTTATCATACCTTATCATTTGGACAAGGATATTGCTAAAGCAAGTATTATGAGAGCTAGAGCTAGATATATTAAATCACAACACTGTGCAAGGACTATTAGGTCTTAATAAAAATATATTACATTGACAAAACTATGACCATCTTCAACCAACAGAGCATATTAGCCTTATACAAATTGCATAGTGAATAGAAGGTGATGCATTTGCGTTAAGTTTTATCCTCTTTTAATTCATCCTGTTATGGAGGTATTATTTGGACAGTCTTTGTTGTGTCACAAACTGATTTTGGCTTTTTAAATGCAGAAAAGTTTCGTTTCAGTGCTGAATTTATTGAGTTGAGGCGTCACGCACTAGATTTATTTGTCAATAGGATAGCATCTCATCACGAGCTTCAGCAAAGTGAGGATCTGAGAACCTTCTTACAGGCAGATGAAGAGGTAATATCTTATCCATATTTGGTGGTTTGAGTGATGCAGTTCCACATTCTTCTTAATGCAGTGATGTTGTGTCCAGAAGACTTGTATTCATCTGTTTGTTGGACCCCCAATTGTAGATGGTGGGACTGATTTTGCCTACCTAAATATGACTCTCATGCATGTATACACTCAGATTCTCACAGCACATACTTGCCTTCTTATATCATTTATGTATGCTTATTGATTTAATCTAGGACTAGCAGTTATTTTACCATTCCATTGGTGCTTCTGGACTCTTTAAAGTGTTGGAATCATTCTGCAGAATATATGCCATTTTCGCTAAATTTTCTTGTTCTCTCAAGTATCAATCAATCAAAGTTTGAATCTCTGAAGCACTTAATATCGGAAATAGGAAAAGAATAAAAGAAAGAAAAGGAATCCCCTGAAGTATCTTTTTTTTTTTAAAATTATTTGAATATGAAAAGGATCCTTGTGATCTATGCTATAACAACAAGAGGCAAGTGAAAGCCATAAACCATGTATTTTGTTTATTTGTGGAGGGGAGGTGGGGTGGGGATGGTAGGGCTCTTCATAATTGGATGGATCCTTAGAAATATACTGGTTGACTGTCTGCTGAAATTGAAAGTAGGAAAAAAGAGGTCTGATAGCTACAACAGAGTAAATCAGAGTTTTGCTTCATCAAAAGACTTGCCAGATTGTTGTGTTTATGAATTGGAAATGTGTCCTTGGAATTTTTCAACTGTGTTCTGAACAAAATGTATGAGAAATGGCTTCAGTAGTTTGAGAATTTTCATTAGTAGTGATCTCATCAGGACGAGCCATAAGGGTGCATATATCATCTTTATCATGTTATCACTTGCACTTAGAAATAACAGCCTTACCCAAGAAACCTGAGATGCCTTGCTATCAGTTGCTTGTAGTAGGACTTTGACATTCTATATCAGCATGAATTCTAATTCCTTATTGATGTTACTGTAGTAAAATTGTGCATCTTATCTGTACTAATATATTACCTGCTTTCCACCAGACAATGGAGAGATTAAGGGCTTATGAGACTGGTATTTTTAAGAAGCCAGCAGACTTTATGCAAATTTTCAAGGTATGAGTTATGCATCGTTCTGTGGCAAATTGCATTGTGAATGAGAGATGGCATTATAGTCTTCTTTGTGGAACATTGCCGTACCAAATTGAGTTTCTTTTTTGGCTGCATTAAGTTCCTTATTCTAATCATTATTTAAAAGTTTTTATCAAATTTTAGATTTGTGATCTCCGAACGCATGTAATTAGATGCTGAATCTACTTGTTGGTTCATAGTCTGTGTGCTGCTCCCTCTGTGGTTGTGATGAAATTATATTTTGCTATTGAAGAAAGTAATATATTGGATCTTCTAAATGTTGTTTCTAAAGCCTGGTAGCGGAATTTTGCACATTTAATTGGGAATATGTTCCATTATTGGTCAGCTAAGTTGCACACTATCTGTTCCACTAATGTCATTTAGTTAAACTTAATACAAGTGACGGTGCTCATTCCCATGGGTACAGCAATACAATATTTGATATGCTCTTAAATTTTTTGATGTGTAGTTTGACCTAAGTGTAAAGGTCTAAATCTTTTTCAGGATGTGCAAACTAAAGTGAGTGATGTCATTCTTGGGAAGGAAAAGCCTGTTGAAGAATCAACTCCTGAATATGAAAAATTGAAACGTTACTTCTTTGAGCTTGAAGATCACTTGTCTGAAGCTCAGAAGCATGCATATCGTCTTGTAAAGAGGCACAGAGGTAACTAGAATTTTTTTGATGCACTACCCATTGTTGTACTTCTACTGCATGTTTTAATTCCTATATACATAATGTAATACAGTTGCTTGTAATGTCATTGTTTTTTTTTCCCTTAGAATTGGGGCAATCTCTATCTGATTTTGGGAAGGCAGCCAAACTGCTTGGTGTTTGTGAAGGAGATGCCCTTGGGAAGGCATTTTCTGACCTAGGGGCAAAATCAGAGATATTATCTGCTAGGCTGCAGAAGGAGGTACTTTTTGTGTTGGATTCTCATCCTTCTTCATTCAGCATTTTGTTCTGTTGTCTGAATTTAGACTCTGATTGACAATTTGATCGGGTCGATGCTAGAGCATCTGAAGCATTTCTTTTTCTTGAATTTGCAGGCCCATCAACTTTTAATGAATTTTGAAGAACCCTTGAAAGATTATGTCCGTGCCATACAATCTATTAAGGTGAATTTGGCTTAGTTTAGCTCCGTGTTTCCTTTTTCCCTCTTTTTGTGTTAGGCTTAAATTTTATTGAAGCTGATATTAACCGTGTCAAAACAGGCCACGATAGCTGAGAGGGCCAATGCCTTCAGGCATCAGTGTGAATTGGCTGAAACAATTAAGTTGAAGGAGATAAATCTGTATGACCATTGTTACCCTTCTTCTTCTCCTCTAACCTTAATTGTGTTTGCTGTTGGAGTGGTATGTTAGAAAATTGCTATCAAGATGATAAGAAATAACAGTGGTGTCCAGTAAGAATGATATGATACCGCAAGAAATAGAGGCCTGCTTTTTCTATTGGTGCCTTGGACCATGCAGTGATAAATCTCTACTCATGATTTGTAATCTATAAATATCTTGCTTGCATCAAGCAAGTACAATTGAGTGGGTGGACATGTTTATAAATAAGAATTGTCATCTGCTAGACTTGAAATGTCTTGTTAGGTTCTGTATTTTGTTTGATCACTATATTTTGTTGATTGACAAGCCATTTACATATAGAAGTTGCACATCAACTTTAAGTGTGCCCCATTGGTCAAGTGCATTAAAAATCAAATTGGAGATTTGCTATATCTTTTCTTAATATCACTATTGAATGCTTTTCTGGTATCAAGGCCTGTACTTATGGTCTATGTGCTGGAGGATGTATCTTTAATTTTTCATTAGATCTATTTTTTGCAGTGACAAGCTCATGCTAACACGATCTGACAAAGTGGGAGAGGCTGAGATTGAATATAAAGAGGCAAGTTATCTTACATGCGCGTATCTCACGTAAACATCTCAGGAATTTTGCTTAATCCAACTAAAAAGTTGTTTATGATACAGTTGAAGGCAGAAGGTGAGGAAGCGACAAGAAGATTCGAAACCATTGTGCAAAGAATGAAAGATGAGATAGTGCGATTTCAAGAACAGAAGACACAAGATGTGGGTCTTGCTTTCCATGAATTTGCAAAAGGACAGGCACGCTTAGCAAACAGCATTGCAGATGCATGGCGAAGTCTCCTTCCTAAGCTCGAAGCTTGTTCGTCCTAAATTGTATTTGTTTTGTAAAGACTTTTAGGAGTTAGCTGACCATTCTGGTGTTGTATGAGATTTGCACCCTACTTTCTTTGTACAAATTGGAAGATAATTGAAAATTTTAAGTACATTGTATTGAAAAGATCAATAAGGAAGCAAAAATCATCATATTTTTCTTAAGATAATTTAAAATTCTGAGTACATTGGAACTTGAACTCCATCATGTTCTCCAAATTTTCTTCTCAAGCTTAAAAATGTTAAGCTGGTTTTTATTTTTTGGTTTCTGTATAGGTACCACTCATATTTTACCATTGTTTCCTGTAACATTTTAAATTTTGACATCAATTTTATTCTAATCTAATCTGGTTGATTTTTTTTATAACTATTCATTAATTTAAATTTAATTTCGAGAGTAGAAATCTCTCTATTCATCAATATTTTATTTTTATAATAATATATATTCATTTTGATTTAGTCTTTTTTTTATAAATTTTTAACCTCGAGATCAACGTCTTTCATTTATTGATTAAATTTATAATATATACTTCAAATATTTTATATTTAATTATATATATTTCAAATATTTTACACTTAATCCATAAAAATAACACTTGTCATTTGTGTCCATATATTACAAATTTAAACATAAAATATAATAATTTCAGAATTTTTAAAATAATAGATCAAAGGAAAGTTTCCTGCCTCATAAAACTAACTGGCTGGCTGGCGACTCTTATCCAAACAACCAGAGTCCAGAAGCTTGGGGCTGCGAACTATAGCGAGGCATGGCGTGTGCAATGAGACTCCTCTACGTAACACGTGTCACTACTTCACACATTCAGCTCTCTCTCCCGCTTCCTATTTCCCGCCCATTCTTAACAGCATCTGCTCGCCACAACGGCCAGTTTCTCAGGCTACGCGAATACAGTAACGATCACCAGAGTCATTTAGCGGTGGCAAAATCCTCGCCGGAAAATGACGGCATTGTAGCTGCCGACGACGAAAGTGACGGCGGAGTCTCTTTAGGAACCGTGAAATTGCCTTCCAATACTGACCTGCCTAGATTTGAGACCTTGCTCTTCCAGGTTTTAGTTTTCTTCTTGTTGAATTGAATAATATTTAAATTGTTGAATTGATTGTGATTATTATAATTAACAGTGGGCGAACAGCCTTTGTCAAGGAGCTAATATGCCATTTCCTATGCCATTAAAGGTCAGTTTTATAACATTTTTCTTTTATTTGTTAAAAATGTGTTAGGAAATTTTGTAGGTTGTAAAGTTTAATTCTTGGCACAATACATCCGCAGACACATGTACTTGCCCATGTACTTGTATGAATTTGCCAATTTATCACTATGTGTATGATGACGTGTCATCCTATGTGTCATGCTAATAATGCACAAAGTAGTTTATACGTTATGATTTAGACGAGTTGGAATGTTTAAATGGTAAAAGTATAAGTAGAGGTGTCAAAATGACAAAAACTGCCAAGTTCAGGGGGTATTGTGCCTTAATTCTTTCTATTTAGCCACAATATATATATATATGAAAGAGATGAAATCATGTCCAAAATGACATGATCTTGCAAGAATTCAATTTAATTTATTCAAATCATCCCTAGGCCTAGAGATCAGATGAATAGACTAGCAATTTGATTCCAAAGGATTTTGGGCTGCTATATTTAGGTGTTGGGCATTATTAGAGTAGAGCCACACTATGTAGATTTTTCAATAGAGTGTTGAAGTATAGAAAAAAAGAAGATACTGTAAATTCTTGTTAGACTGTAACTGAATGAATTATTGAATCTAATCTCTAGTGGCTTCTCTTTTGTCTTTATGTTTTTATCTTTTGCCTTTGTTGTAGAAAACAATGAACATTATCTGCAGTTTTTTCTTGTTGGCTTCACACCTTGCTTTTCGTTTCTTGTTGTCGACCAGCATGAGACAAATCTGTTATTTTAATTTGTTTTTCCCTTCTGTCTGGATTTTAGTCTTTGAGTATCATTTTTTTTAATGATGTTGACCTGCATTTTATTGAACAGCACACCTCTTGGAAAATAATGAAGTCTATGCATATCCCCAAATTAATATAGTTTGTCTAGAATATAGCAATATCATTACTGTCTATTACTTACGAAGGTCATTCTGGTTGTATTGTCCTAATCAAAATATACTTATTTCAGTTGCTTGGTCTTAAATCTTGATCTTTGGATTAATTTAAGGTGTCTTGCTTTTACTGAAACTTTGTATGTTGCATAAGGGAAGATGCTTTCTTTATTGGTCTAATGTCATCTGCAATAACAGGTGGATAAAATACCAGGTGGAGCTAGGTTAGGTTTCATTACAATTGGAGATGAGAAGACGGAGGTCCTAGTGTACATTGATTGCTTAGTTTTTCCAGCAACCAGTGATTCGGGCCCTATTTTTCGAGCTGTAAGAAATGGACCATTAAAGGATCAATCCCCTCCCGGTGAACCCAGAATCATGAGAAGTCTTCTGCAAGCCCTCCAGAAATCAGTTGAAATTGCTAGACTATGAATTATTTTGTCACTTGAGATATAAAAATATGTAAAGCTACATTTTAGTCTTTTGTTGTGTAGTTTAATGAAATTATAGCTCTTGTCTCTAGCAAACAGATGTTAGTTCTAGTGAATTGTGCTGTGTATTTATCAAGAGATTGATAATATTTGTTTCCTTCTAAAGTTTATGATGTATATAAGTTAACTAAAAATAGTTTATCCTGCAATATTTGTTTTGGGATTGAAAAAAGAGAAATGGAGGCACAAGCATATTTAGAAGGAAGGACTAGAGACAGAGAAAGCAATGGTTATGATGCTATTGTTGTAGGTTCTGGATATGGTGGTTCTGTTGTTGCTTGTCGATTGTCAGTAGCAGGAATAAATGTCTGTTTAATAGAGAAGGGCCGAAGATGGAAAGCTAAGGATTTCCCAACTAACACTCTGCAGATCATGTCAGCTGTGAGGGTGGAGAACCAAAATTTAGGCATCAGTTTTGGGCCAGAAGATGGCTTGTTTCAGGTTTTTCTTCATTATCTTTTCTTTTTTATCTAACTGTTGCATTGCATACATTTGCAAGACGGGTCGGAAGATGCTTTGTTTCAGGTTTTTCTTCATTGTCTTTTCTTCTTTATCTAACTGTTGCATTGCATACATTAGCAAGACAAGCTAACCCAGGCTGCAGTCTTTTATCATTTAGAAACCAGAAGACACCATCTATGAATCTGTCTGAACAAAGTCGAATTCGTTCGACCAAAAGAAAAAAGTCAAATTCAAGTAATTACATGTTGATGTAGTATCAGAATTTTTAACCTTTTTTTTTGTAAAACTTTTTAAAGTTTTTTTTTGCTCACAAAATTTCTGAAATAGTAACATATTTGATATCATAGATATATGAGCAAAATGATTCTTTAGCGGCAGTGGCTTGTGGGCTAGGCGGCGGTTCCCTGGTCAATGCAGGAGTTATGCTGCCAACCCCAGTTCGTGCTAGAAGGAGTTCAAAATGGCCAAAGGAATGGGAAAAGGATTGGGACATTTGTGAAGCTTCTGCTGCAGCAATGTTGAGAATACAGAGCAATCCAGTCAAGTTTCCCAGTGCAAAAGTAATGGGAGAAATAGCTGGAAATGACATTGAACAAACTCCTGATAGCTTAGTGAAGCTCAGCATGAATTTTGATGTTGAAGAATCTCCGACAAATTCAATGAAGCTTCAACAGATGAATAGCTGCTTAGCCTGTGGAAATTGCATTGCTGGGTGTCCTTATGATGCCAAAAATTCTACTGATAAGAATTATATTCTTTCAGCAGTCCAGGCAAATTTTCTTTTACACCCTCGATATTCAGTAGCTGGCAAGTTATTTATTTGTGTACTTATCTGGCTGGCAAGTTATTTATTTGTATACTTAACTGACCTGCAGAGAAACTTACATTCCAAGATTTCAATTTAAGAAATTCTGGAATATTAGCAATGATCATAGATTTTGGCAGTATTACTTCGTCGATCTAAACTTCTTGCCATAGTTGTGATGATTGCAAAATTTCAAAGTATAATTCTTGATAGCTATATGGAACTTTAAAATACTTGACAAAATCATGTAACTTAACTAATAGCCCACAGAAACCATCACGCCTTCGGTTTGTTCCCCTCGAATAAGATTGTTTTGTGATGCAGGCAGGTTGTACTGTAAGAACTGAGTGTCAAGTTAAGTACGTGGTTGAGAACACACATGAAACTCTCCAACAAGACCAAATCATTGGAAAAAGAAGACGATGGCGTGTTTATTTAAATGAGATCAATTATATAACCTCTGATTTTGTAATCTTATCAGGTAGGGAAAAGTAGCTACAAGTTTTTGCTCATTATTTTGCTTGTTAAATTCATAACAGGTTCTCTATTATTGTCCACAGCTGGAGTTTTTGGCACAACTGAGATACTTTTCCAGTCACAAATGAGAGGATTGACGCTTTCAAAGACTCTTGGATCTGGATTCAGCTGTAATGGGAATACAGTTGCTTATCTTGCTGGAAGTTCTGCTCCCTTAAATGGTTATGGACTGAACAGAAAACAAATGTCAAAGATACCTTTTCATGAGCGGCCAGGGCCATCCATCTCATCATCTTATACTTCTTCAGCAGGTTTCACAGTCCAGGTTGAAAACTTGATCTGTTTATTAGTTCCAAATTCTGTTTTTCGTTTGTGTTGCAATACAGCAATATTATAGCACAAAATAAAGTTTATTCAATGTGAAATATACTATAATGCAATCCCGTAACTGTCTTGAGGCTGAGTGGATACAATCCAATTTATTTGTCTTAAACTCACCTTGACTGAGTGGATTTTTCTAATTTAGTTTGAATGGCTCAAGACATTATCTGGCCTCTTAACCAAAGACACTAATATAAAATAAGTTGCCCCATAACCACACTTGAAGACTGATGCAATGTTGGGGTTAAGGAAAATCCTGTAAGGCTTTAAGGTCTTCAACGCTAATATTTCCAAATGTTTGAGTTAGCAGTCTCTTTATAATAATAGATTATCATTGCTTACGGTTTTGCCTTCTGGTGCAGACTGCTGTACTTCCAACTGCCTATCCTCACCTGCTGTTTAAAGGGATTACAACTTATGGATGGCCAACTGGTTACTGGTTCTTTCATGGAATAATTGACAAGCTGAAACATGTCATAGGTCTTAAATCATCTGAAACAATTGTTCTCAATGCAATGGGATATGATGAAAGTGATGGCCATATTATGTTAGACAAAGCAACAGAAAAAATCTGCTTTAGTCCACCTTGTGATCCCTTGCTGCCCCGTAAGATAGAAGTCTACCAGAAGCTTACCAAGAAATTGGGGGGCATCCTCTTTATGTCTAGGTATAGGAGTACAGCAGTTCATCTTTTAGGTGGATGCAATGCATCATCAGATTATTCATGTGGGGTTTGTAACCACAATGGTCAGGTTTTTGACCCAAAAACTTCTGCCTCTGTGCATCCAGGCCTTTATGTTTGTGATGCTTCTCTAATCCCATATTCTGTTGGCATAAACCCATCTCTTACCATTGCAACTGTAGCTGAGCATGTAAGTAGGAACCTTGTGCACGATGTTCTTGATTACAACAGCAAAAGAGGTATAAACTTTGACATTTTAACTGTTGACCAAAACCCTTGTCTTGTCACTGATAAAAATTTGGATGATTGCCACAATTCAACTGTCCTGATCAAAGAAACCATGAAAGGATATGTTGGGGGTATGCCATGCACAGCTTATCTCAAAATGAAAATGAATTCTCAGTATCAGAAAAAGTTTGATGAATGGAATGTGCTAAGAAGAGGTTCTCATCATCTTCTGAGGGGAAGGGTTGGAGGGTATGTGTTGATTAGAGCGATTGAGAAAGATAAAATACACATTATAGATGGGAAAGTAGATTTGAGTATGGTGGACTGCCGAACTCCTTACACACAGTATATGCACTATCTTCTCCTTCTTTCGGCTTCTTCTGGTTCAAAGTATGCTAAAGTTTGAAGTTGAATGCTTTTAGTTGTACAAAACAAAAATCTATTTATTTTATTTTCAATCTGATGCAACTCATAGAATCTTATTCAGTGCAGATATATTCTTGAGGGAAAAAAGATATTGAACCCGTATCTCTTCGCATTATATGCTTGGAAAGAGACAACAACGCTGCATGTAACATTAGAAAAAGTTGCAGTGAATGGTGCAAGGGGAACAACGGAGATTTTGAAAGGAGAACTTCAAATTTCACTCATACAGGTTCTAAAGAGCTTCATAAGCCTCAAAGGAAACAAGGCAGGAAGGTTCATCTATACTCTCCTACAAAGTCTTGCTAGAACCTATGTCTTACAAATACCACGAGGGAGTCGCATGAATTTCATTCCAAATGGTTCTAACCATGAACCTTATCCAAGCAGCATCCTACATAAAATAAAAACAGGTATTCATTAAACCAGATTACATTTTTTACAAAAATGTCGATAAGCAAGCTTTGCTTCTACAAACCAAGTCACAAACAGAGAAATCTGCCCAACTATTTTGAACTGATATGTATTTGGTGATTTTACTAGTTAAAAAACAAAAAAGAAATATAGTGGAGAACCAAACATTTTCATGTTTCATTTCTTCTTCATGAGGGTGTGCTTATTTAATGTTGTCGGCTTTGGCTTCTTTATTGTTATTCAGACGATGGCCATATCGTTAGTTGCAGGCAGTGGAAATGCGTTCAAAATTCATCAGGTCTCAAAGGAGAAAAACAACTAAATCCTGTTCTCCTTCTCAATGGTTATTCTACCGAGAGTTACTGGCTGCCAACAGAACCACATGATTTAGTAAGAACTTTACTGGAAGAAGGGCATGAAATATGGCTACTGCAAACAAGAGTGCACCCCATGAATCCTGCAAACAACTTCACCATTGAAGATGTTGGGAAGTATGATATCCCAGCTGGTAAGAAGAATGCAAATTGACATCACTTGAGTAGACTCTTAACATGGTCTGAACACGTTACTTGACCTTATTTTCCTTTTGCAGCAATCGGCAAGATCCTTGAATTGCATGGTCTGAGCAGTAAGATACATATAGTTGCACATTGTGCTGGAGGCTTAGCCGTTCATATCACTCTAATGGGAGGGCATGTCCATGCAGTCCACATAGCTTCTCTGTCTTGCACCAATTCTTCAATGTTCTTCAAGCTTACAGCACTAGCTAGAGTAAAAATGTGGCTCCCTCTCGTTCCAGTAAGCTCTTCATCATGTGTCTGTATGTGTAGCAAGGTCCATTTTACTTGGGTATAAGATCTAGACATGTAACTGGGCATACAACTTTTAGCATACATAAAGAAAATAAAATAGGGTCCAAAACAAATTGTTATTCTTTTCCTTTGGCTTAGGGCTTAGACTCTAATTTTACTTAATTCTAAATTCAGGTATCGATGGCTATACTAGGCAAGAAGAATATCCTGCCTTTGCTGGAAACAACAAAGACATGTTTCCAACACTGGCTCTTGAAATGCATTGCCTATTGCATACCGCGAT
The DNA here is from genome assembly GCA_949673435.1 of Macaranga tanarius. Classification (NCBI taxonomy): domain Eukaryota; kingdom Viridiplantae; phylum Streptophyta; class Magnoliopsida; order Malpighiales; family Euphorbiaceae; genus Macaranga; species Macaranga tanarius. The sequence continues at coordinate 5,387 of CATIWO010245502.1, read as the reverse complement.
ATGAGAGATGCACCTGCAAGGAATGTGAGCTCTTTTCTGGAATATTTGGGAATACATTTTGGCATGAAAACTTGAGCCCCACCATGCATCAATGGTTGAATAAGCATAGCTCGGTAACGCTTCCAATGGGAGCATTTCCTCACCTCAGAAAAATCTGCAACTCTGGATTTATTGTAGACAGCAATGGTAACAACTCGTACTTAATCCATCCAGAGAGAATGGCAGTCCCTACCCTGTATATCTCCGGTGGGCGGACTATTCTGGTGACACCAGAGACTTCATTTTTTGCCAACAAGTACATGAAACTGCACCAGCCAGGTTTTAGACATGAAAGAGCAGTAATTGATGGATTTGGACATTCAGATTTATTGATTGGAGACAAGTCCCATGAGAAGGTTTTTCCTCGTATCTTATCTCATATAAGATTGGCTGAAGAAGAAGGCAATGGTGACATGAGGTTTGAGGGAAAGAAATATAGTAAAGAGGTACTGGATTGGAGTGGTGATCCTTGTCAAGGTTATGGAGGTTTAGCAACTTGGTTCTCTCCTTTGGTTGTTCTGTTACTGTTTTTGTTTTTGTTGTTGGCGTTGGTTTCTTCACTGATGATGTGATTTTTACGAAGGAATCATTAACTGAAGATTCCATGTACAAGTTGGCTGATGGTGTTTTCTTTTTTCACTGGACTCTTCATGTTTGATTGAGCTGATTAGAGCAGTTAGCTAGTTGCTGATTTGCATTCATCAGCTGAAATAAATGTGTGTTAATAATAGATTGTTCAAGTAATTCTATGTATCACAAAATTGGTATGACAAATGAAATTTGTATCTTATGGTTTTACATTTTTTATATCTAAAAGAAAAAGGTTTGTGATAATAAAATTGAAATCATAATACTCATCTTTTAGTAGTTTCTAGTGACGACATATATAATAAAGTGAATAATATTATTTTTGAATATTATATGCTAAAAACTTTTATACTTTTAATGATGATGTTTTTTTTAATAACTAAACATTTTTAATTAATATAAATAAGAGTTACAACTACGAGTCTTACAAGACAAATTTAAGCATGTAAGTTCATAAAACAAACTCAAACAAACCAGCTGAATATGTGAGCTTCCAATCTTAAATGGAGAAGAAATTCTAGTTTGTTGGAAATTATATGTCCAAAAGCAGCTCAAATAATTAATTACCGTAGATTCATGTTGAAGAACAAAATCTTATAAAAACTTGCTTGTGTTTTTTTTTCAAGAGCTTATCATATTTCATAGCTAAGGAGTCCAGTTGACGAGTGATCAACAGATAATATGTCACGCACATCTCAAAGCAAAAGCACTGAATAATGAGCACCACCTGTGACAGTGAGGATAGCTGAGGTGAGGTGGCACAACATAAGAATCGAGGTGGCTGCCCATCGCATGAACGAGGTGGTTCATTGATCTAGAACCATAAAATTACAGTAATATTAAAAAGTATTAGCTACACAACATAAAATAAAATAAAATAAAATAAAAAATTACAATTGTAATTATAATTTAATATAAATAATTTTTTTTACAGGTGATTCGAGATTCAGTATCATCAGACGGAAAATGTGATGATTAGCTGTTAATTGTTAAAAGTTAGTATATTTTAAAAATTATTTTTTTGTGAACTATCACTATAAAGTGAGATATTACATACTTAACATTTTTGGAAAATAATTAAATTTAAATTTTTTCCTTTCAAAAGTAATAACTATTACTATTTGAGTTAGACTTGAAGTGCTAGTATAAATAAATCTGAAAAATAAAACTAAACAATAAGTCATAAAAAAAAATTAAAAAGGAGACTATTGTTAGTCCAAAGAAGGAAAAGAAATGGCAAGTAACCGTATTATTATTATTATTATTATTTTTTTTTTTTTTTTTTCTCATGCAACCGGATACTCAGACACTTGCAAGCGGTAGAGTTGAGTGTTTTGTCTTCTTTATAGTAACTCAAAGAGTAAACCTTATAGTTCTGTTGGCATCCAGATTCCTCGTTTTTCTTCTTCTATCCTTTTTCAATTCCTTATATATATATATATATATATATAAACACAATTTCATCTCTACAAGCTTAGAACATCGAGAGCTTTATGAGCTGATTCAATAATTTTTAGCATAAACCCCAACAATGGCTTCTCTCTCTCTTCTTCCTCATTATCTTATCCCCAAAATTCAAACTTTATCCTGTAACAAACCTGCACATCTCAATCCTAAGCATCAAAAAGTCTCTAAATTTCGAATTCTATGCTCTTCTTCTTCTCCTATCAACTCTGATTCCTCTTATTCCTCCTCCAGGTTCCTACTTGTTGATTTTTGGTTTTTGTTTATTGAAAGAAAAGATAACAAATTTCAAGTTCTGATGCAGTTTCTCTTTGTGGGTCTTTGTTTTCTTGAAGTAATTTTTGTATTATAGAAGGACCAGAGACTGTTCAAGATTTTGTTCAGATGCAGCTTCAAGAAATTCAAGATAACATTAGGAGTAGGCGTAACAAGATCTTTCTCCTCATGGAAGAGGTAGGTATCCTTCACTTCATTTCTTGTAAATAATTGAATTCTAGCAATTTTCTGTATCCAAACACTGCAAGCTGATTTCTTTTCTGGATTTTCATTGTTGTCAGGTGAGGAGATTGCGGGTACAGCAACGTATCAAGAGAAAATTTGTCAAAGTTATTGATGAGACTGGCCAAGAAGAAGAAGAAGAAGAAGATGTGGATGAGATGCCTGATATGCCCTCTTCTATTCCTTTTCTTCCTCGTCTGGTCAGTTTTATACTTGTATTTATTGATTCAATGTTTGTATGAAGCTTTTAATTAGTGTCGTCACTTTGCATTATTGCAGGTTCTTCCATGTTTTTTCCTTGATTGGTCTTATTAGAATGTTATTTCAGTTTTTGACTAATGACATACATTTTTTTTTTCTTGAAGTAGACACCAAAGACATTGAAGCAGCTCTACCTCACAAGCTTATCTTTTATTTCTGGGATCATTGTATTCGGGGGATTAATTGCTCCAACAGTAAGTAGTTTCTTTCTTTTCTTGATATTTTCTTGTTATTTAGAGAGTACGGATACATTAATAAATTGTGGAACCTTGAGGTGCCTTTGATTGATGTTTCAACTAATACAAAAATGGGGGGTGAAATTATGAGGTGTGTGTGGGCTACTGTGTTGAGATGATGAGAAAGTTGTTATTTGATAACATATAGAGTTAGTACAGCAGAAATGGGGAATGATTTTCCTCCTTTTATTTTTTTTCGTGTGTTAGTCGGCAGTGACTTTTTGTTTATTTATATATGGAATGAATTGTTTTTTCTGTGGCAGCTGGAATTAAAACTAGGTCTTGGGGGCACCTCCTACGAGGATTTCATACGCAGCATGCATTTGCCACTGCAGCTGAGGTAGCATTTTCTCCCATTAGAAATTTAGGATCTCACGCAATCAAATATTTGGTGTTACTCAACTAATATTTGCTGGACTAAAACATTGAATTAAGCTTCTAACTTGCCAATTCTCAATCCAGTCAAGTAGATCCCATTGTGGCATCATTTTCAGGCGGAGCAGTTGGTGTCATTTCAGCCTTGATGTTAATTGAAGCCAACAATGTTGAGCAACAAGAGAAGAAGAGATGCAAATATTGCCATGGAACTGGTATAAGAGCATATGTTCTTTGCCATCAATAGAATTTAAATCACTCATGTCACATTTGTTAGTAGTGCTCTTTTTTCCTCCTTTGATTACTGCTATTATATGACATAGATTGACCTGTCACAATGGACTAAGATCTTTGGGGAACTTGTAGTTCTAGATCGCAAAACTGGATCAGCACTGTGCTATGATGTTCTGACATTATTTTAAATGATCTGTCTTCAATGCTTCTTACTCTATTTGCCAACCACAAAGAGAAACAACAAGAACAGCTCATTCTGTTTCTCTTCTGTTTGTCTGAAATTATAATAATATGATCCTATGATTTTCATGGTTAGGATATTTGGCCTGTGCCCGATGTTCAGCAAGTGGTGTGTGCTTGAGCATCGACCCCATTTCTGTATCCAGTGCTTCTGATCGCCCCTTGCGAGTGTCAACAACACAAAGGTGTATGAATTGTTCTGGTGCAGGAAAGGTAAAAAAACTGATAAAAGTTGCTGCTCTTCCTCAAATATGAAGTAGAAAATTTCAAGCTCTAATACTGCATTACTAAAAATTTGAACTTGGTCTAGTGTGTTGTAGCGATATGGTATTAAATGGTTTTATACTAGCTAAAAGTGTTTTTTAACATCAGTTACTGGTTAGTCTTAGAAATTGTCCGTAGAATTCACACAATTAATAGTTATTCTTTGGCTTACCCTTACCATACACTTAAAACTGAAGTAAATGTTTTATTTATTTATTTTTTCTGATAGAAGATGGCTGTTTTGAGTTGAAAATTATATGCGTGTACATTTGCCGTTCTTTGCCTACCAATGTTGGCCAGAGAACAATCCAAATTCCAATGTCAGCTGAATTATGCATAGCAAATTTCATTTTTCAAATTGTTTACGACTTTTATGTAGGTTATGTGCCCGACATGCCTGTGCACTGGAATGTTGATGGCAAGTGAACACGATCCACGAATTGATCCATTCGACTAGTGAAGATTGATAAACATTTATCTGGGGAACTTAATTTTCCTTGTTTATTTACAATGTTGAAGAGAAAAATTTAAGAAGCAGAAGTTGCCGTCAATAGGGTGTCTATAAGCATGGATGCAAACCAGCATGCAAGAAGGTTGACTGATTAGCTTGGAGAATCTTTCTGAACTAGTAACTTTCTGTACAGCAGGCAATATATGAAAGGAAATTGATCTCTGCAGAACTTGTTGTCTAGAGTAGTTGATTTTGATGTTATTTAATTTTCTATATGATCACAATGTGGATGGATACATTATTTATATAAGAAATGGAACATTGTTTGAAGCTCTTGCATTATTTGTACTTTTTTTTTTTTTTAAACAGAGCATTATTTGTACTTGATCCACATTTAACACACATCTTTATTATTATCAAACAGATTTATTTAACTCAATATTTATTATATGTAGTATTCAGCACTTAATTTTTAGTTTTATCAAACACCACTTTAGTTTCTCAAGAGAAGTGACAATTAAATCATTTACTAGCCAAATTATAATTATTTTAAAAATTCATTTACACATGAATATGTTATTTTGTACGTTATTTTATGTGTTTAAAATCTATTTACAAGATTTATCAATTTTTTGGCAGGTAATATTCTGATTAAATTTCACAAATAAAGTTCATTTATATCAAATATTATACTATCAAACAGGCTCAAAAAGAATATTATAATATCAAAAGTATTT
>CATIWO010245437.1:0-10796 GCA_949673435.1 Macaranga tanarius | reverse complement strand
AAAAAAGCACAAACTAGTGCTTGATCACCTACAACAGCATAGCATTTCAAGTAGTGATATCAGCCACTGGATGGAGATTAGCTTGATCTCACAAAAAGGTTTCCTAGTTGACCACTTCAGATTTATGATGTATGGTGCTAGATCTTGTCCACACTAATGAAGCATCAATGGACCACTAGCACAGTGCAGGCTTTCTATGGTGGTTTATAGGCCCCACACCCACCAAAAATTAAAATTAAAATCTTACACTATAAAAAATTTCTCTATCAAAATACACATATAGTGGGGTAAATTTGGTTGGCTGATTCTGTCTGATACAGTGATGATTTTTGGTTGCATCTTTGGCTTGTATACATCACAAAGAATCAATGTTCCTTCTTTGTAAGACATGAATTTTATATCCTTCCAGTTGTTGTTACCCATCTATTAGTGTATAAGGACCTTCAAGAACAGAGGGAAAAAAAAAAGGAAAAGAAAAACCTGCCATTTTGCAGCATATAGAGCCATACTTATGTATATATTTTCATAAGTAATGAGACCTTCTTCTACACATGGGATTTCACAATTTTATGCCAACTTCCACATACAGTTCTTTCTTGTTTGGATTCAGTGTTGGAAATTGACTTTTCAACTTAGTGGGTGCTCATGATAAGTCATCTATTTTTATCTGCTTTTTCTTCCTTAAATCTAATTATAAAATAAATCCCAAAATTTACACCTTTTTCCATTGGTTGAAAAAAAAAAAAAACTAGTCAAAGCAATTTGGTTAGGATAGTAAGGAAAAATTGTTTCATCAATTTTGTGTTCTTTTTTCAAAAGTGTATATATTCGTTAAAAAAATATATTGCGGTCCAAATGGTAAAAAAATTTGAATTTTTTAGAATAAAATTTTGAATTTCAAAATAGTTAGATTCCTTGTAGGCTACAAGATATCCGAAGACATCATACGCAAAAAAAAAAAAAAAAAAAAAAAAAAAACAAACCGACTCTATCAATAATTGAAACTGTCTATATCATGTGAATGAAGAGTAAATAATGAGTTTTAAGTGTAACTCAACAAATTATTGATTGAATACTAATTTTATAATTATATATACATAAAAAAAATTTATACATTAGATATTTTTTTATAATTTGGCTTATCTTTTTTCACTGATCATGAATTTTTGCATCATATATATATATATGTATATGTATATGGATAGAGGGAGAGGTAGTCACATGAATATATTGATGATAAATTGTATTTTCTTATCATTATTTTCTTTTTCTTTATTCAAAAAATCTTTTGGTTTCTTGCTTTTGTATCATTTGATATTATCATTCGGTGGTCCAAGCCTACTGTTTTGTTTACCCATCCTCTTGCAACTATTTTTCTCATTGGATGTTTCAAAGCCATGGACCACAAAACTTCTGGCATCATTCTTTTATTACATTGGCCAAAATTTAATTTCAGTGCTCTGTCTCTAGACTTGGATCAAGAGCTGAGAACAGGAACTAAATAATCATATATATACATGAATTATATGTATGCATATATGTGTATACTTTTCTTGCAGTCATCTTGATTATTTTTCATGGTGGTGTGTATATGTATATTATAGTCTAGGAGTACTAAACTTTTTAACCTGCAAATGCCCAGAGACCTTATCTGTGTGGTGCCTTGAACCAAAAGTGACCCTTTTTCAAGTGAAAAATAAAGGAAAATGAAGTTATGGGTTGCAATAACTTTGTGCAGCTCAGGGATGAAGATATATAGTTAGCTTTTTTGGGACCATTGTATAGTATTGTCTAATCTATATATACATGTGGCACACTACAGAGTGCAATTTGTGTTCAGGCTTGATTACTACACTTGGGTGTTTGTACGTAGATGTTGACTTCTAAAACAATTTGCATAAAAATGAATTCAATAATATACCAATTGCGTAATTAAATTGCCCTGTTGGAAAAAAATTAATCACTAGATTTGAACTTACAATCTTACTGAGAGTTTGGAATTAATTTTCATGCATTTCGTAGCTAGTGCTTATAATTTTATAATTTTGAGAGTATTGAGTTAATTTCCGTTTGCATTGTGCTTATAATTTTACCGTTCTGGTAGTAGAGTACAATTTGTGTTTAGACTTTGGAGTTTGTATATAGATGTTGACTTTTAAAATAATTTGCATCAAAATGAAATAATAATATGGGTAATTCCTTATGTCGCTACTTGCGACGCCAACGACAAAAGAACGGAATTATCCAACCTAAAAGAAAAAAAATAATAATAATAATGAAATCCCCCATGAGTAGCTCAAGTGGCAAAATGTATGGATATATGATGTGGAGACCGATGATCGAACCCCCACCTCCCTTGTGGTGTTGAAAATTAACCACTCCATCTAAATATTCAAAAAAAAATTTTGGGGAAGTGACAGGCGTTGTGACGTCGCAAGTCGCGATGCCTATTACTTCCCTAATAATATACCAAGTTAAATCACCCTATTAGGAAAAAATTAATCACTACATTCAAACTTGTAATCTTACAGATTTGAGGGTATAAAATTAATTTTCGTGCATTTTATGGCTAGTGCGTGCTTAATATCGTTTGCACTACGTTTATAATCTTACAATTTTGAAGGTATAAAATTAATTTCTATTTGCACTATTCAGCAAATTTAACTTGATGAGAATTGAACATGAAATCTTCCATTGTGAAATGTCTTTATATAAAAATATTAAACTATATAACCTTTTGAATTAGCTTAACTTATAAAGTTAAAATGATTTATTGTCACAATTTCTCTACTATAAAGTGGTTTAAACAAATTCTTACTATTAAGCGGTTCAACTATCTTCGAAGGTGCCCTAGAATCTTAGCTTAGAAAATTTGAAACCCTAAAAAAGAAGTGTGAGGAGAGGACATCAGGCAGATGAATTTTGAATGTCACATGGACTCAATTAGAGGAGGGAGGGGTCTCACAAAGGACAATTCAATAAGTGCTAAGGACACAACACAACCCTTTAATACCCCACCAATTTTGTGCCCTGCTCCTAATTTGTTTGGAGTGACTTCTATAGCTTTCAATCAGGTGCGAGTGTAAGAGGAGTAGGTCATGAAATGTCTCATCAGATGTAGAGGATTAACGGTATATTGTATACAAAACTTCCCTTTAATTGGAAACATAGACTGAAAATTTTGAATGTGACCTGTAATTTGGTTGGGCCATGCTTTGCCTGTGCCATTATTTTTACTTTTATATCTCTATATGTTCATTTTTCTATATATACCATTACTTCTGTTACTAGACCAAGTTACGATGGTTTCAATAGTTGGTTCATTGGTGACTGTATAGTTCTCACCCAACCTTGGATTCCAAATTTTAAGTTATATATGGTGGAAGTTAACAATTAAAAGTTAATATTGCCAAATTAAGGTTTAGCCTAGTGGCTTTAGTTCATTTCAAGACATCTACAGGTTAAATGTTCGATCCTTACTTTTCTCTCTTTCCAAATTCATAAAAAAGAAAAAAAAGTTAATATCTATTAGTGGTTTAAGTGGAAAAGAGTTTAAATTCTCTAAACAAAGAATTCGAGTTTGAGTTTCGTGAACAATAGACATTGGAAGAATTTACTCTTTTTATATGATCCACCCAACTCAAATTTTGAAATAATAGAGGTTATATGACTACTAGATACCAGGGCCGCTAAATGTAACAAAAAAAAATATCAATATCAAATTTAGAAAATTTATCAAAACAAAAGATAAATTATTCATGTTAACATTAAAAATTTCTTAAAATTTTATTTCTTCATTCAGTTAAAAATAAGCTATTTATGTTAGCATCTAAAAATTCATAAAAAAGAACTATTTATTTAGTTTATTTTTAACAAAAATCAATTTTAAAAGTAGAAAGTTCATGGTAATTTATTTTTTTAATATTTCAAAGATTGAAAATGTTTAAATGAAAATGGTACTATCAGAATTTACACTACAATATACTCCATCCGTTCTATTCCGATTGTCGTTTTGAAAAATAAAATTTGTTCCATTCCAAATGACGTTTTTAGATTACCAATAAAAAATAAACTCTTATTTCCAATTTTATCTATATCTTAGTTTTAGAGTTTGATTGAAGTATAACTTTTGGTTTTTCTATAAAATAGAGTAATATAGTCATTTACACCTATAATTATGCCTATTAAATAAGATTTTTAATCTTTATGAAACAATTTTAAATAACAATTGAAATGGACCGGAGGAGTAACTTATACCATAAAAAGGTATTCAATCGGTAAGCTAGTAATAAATGATAACACTGTTTTCAATACCTAACATAATTGTGCAATGAAAGCTACAATATATGCTCTTATGTACTAGTTAATTTTGCGACATGTAGAGTTAGTTCTTGTTAAGGACCATCCTGGGCCTCTTTTGTATAGCTCTTTTTTTTCTGCTATCTTTGTCATTAGATGTTAAGTACCAAGCCACACATAAAAAACATTCTTCCTAAGCCATTGGCTTTCAAGAACTCTTCTGGCCGGTGCGGCTTTTACTTACTTTTGGTAAAGGAGTGTTGCAAAATCTAAGCCATGTTAAAGAGAGCAATCGTAAGCCACAGAATTTTCTTTTGTAGCCTCCTCCATTAATTTAGCCATCACAAACACTTTGGCGGGGTACTCATGCTCGCCCATAAAAGGTGATAATTGGCCCTTTGATGCACCTAATCTTGATGTATATGTGTGTGGTCCTGTGTATGTACATATATTTTTTTATTTTACATCTTTGATATCTGATAGTTACATATAATTAATTCAAATTTGAAGTTGGAAAGACCCATAAAGAAATAAAACTTTCTTTGATTTTTCATATATAAGACTTGAATTCGAAATTTTACTTAAGGGAATCCAAATTTCTCACCATTTGATCCGACAAATGTTATTTCTATATTTTTATTTTGTATAGAGGAAAAACTTGGTCCATGCACTTTGGTTGGCTAGAATGCATGCACATGATTTGTTTTAGTGCAGTATAAATGTGCTTCACTCTATATATATATGCTTGCTTGGTCATTTCCAAGGTGATGTTTTTCTTTCTTTTCTTTAATTGCCTTTTGTTCTCCTTTCGTCTTTAAAGGAATTTTATGCTTGCCATTTGCTACAAAAAGTTTGTGCAGACAAAGTAAAAATAAGATTTTGAGTGTGAAGGTGAACCCTAGCTAGCTATCTTGCCTTTGGACCACTTATTTGAGATGGGATATTGTTCTTTGTAGTTTTTTCTTTGATATGCTTCAACACATAATCTATAGTTTGATAGCACGAATACTTATATTCCCTGCAACAAATATTGTAAATAGAGACAGAAAATGATTTTGTGAGGATATGTACTATGTGTACACATGTGTTTGTTTTTTTGTTCATAAAAAGATCAAATAATATAAATACAGATAGATTAAATTAATAATAAGGTTTTTCTTTCTCTTTAAATCAAGTAGTAACTAGTTTATACTTTAATAATGATGACAAAATTCGAATCTTACATCTTATGGTACTTTTAAAGATAAGTGGTTATTGGACCACTCTCACTTAATGTACCCCATGTATGATTTTATGTGAATAATGAACATATATATACATACACTACATACATGTATACCATTGCATGCTTTTCATTGAAGAATATCCTAGATAATGTATTGACCAGTACATGTGTTTCATGTCACAATGGAATTCTAATTTAATATAGTTGGTTAAGAGGAGCAATCAAAATTTAATTAGCATCTTCTATAAATGAAGGGATCAACAAGGAAGACAATCTTACAACAACTCAGCACCTTAACTAAAATAATTGCTTTACGCTTATCCTTTACTTGTTCCTTCAAATGAAAGAGACTCCCACAATTTCATGTCTAGCATTTACATTAATGGTGAAAGGGTTGCCCCTACATTTTTCTTTAGAGAAAAGGAAAATGAGAAAGAAAGGCAGTGACATGTAATTAATGAATGGTACTATAGTGTGTGTATATATATGTAGGTAGAGAAGTGAAGCTTTTGTAACAAATTTTTAGCGCATAATTTTATGAGCAAGGTTTGGCAAGGCATTCATATAAGGCTTTATTAAAGCAAACCAAATTCTTGATATCAATGTCACTTAACATACTTTTTCAAGAAATTACATAAAGAAATGACAAATTTAACAAGATCAATGTAGGTTAATGCATGTTACTTTTGTTAACCGTTTTGCAGTTTAGAACTAATATATATATTGTTTTGTTAGGTGTCTTGTCATTGTTCTTCAGCCCAGGCATTACGTGACATTGTTCAATCTTGGTCTCACTTGAGTTGGAAGTCTAAAACTAAGGAAAAATTAGGACTAAACAAATATCATTTTCCTTGGCGCAATCACGATGTTCCTCTACCAAATTAGGTATGAAACTATTCTTTGTTTATATTTCATGACTGGGACTGATCTAAAAAAGTTTTATATGATGAAAATTTAAATATAAATTTTTTCATTATTAAACGTTCTCACATATCAGTGGAGCTTTACACTACTTAAAATAACTTTTTGGGTTCTAAATGAACATCATTGTTAAACCATATGTTGTCACAGCTATTAGAAGGGGCTCACTAGACATGGCTGTAATGAACCAGGCCTGAATTTTAATGCACTGATACCATAATATTTCAGAAAATTTGTCCTCGGGCTAAGGTTGGTTTTCCCAAGGCCTCACATGCTATTGAGTTAAGAACACTCATTAATAACTTTGGGAAGACATTTATGGGAAAATTTTTAGAGTGGTAACTAAACTTTACACTTGATTGCAAAATAATATTATAATTTTAATTTGTATCTTTTCAGTCATTTAACTTTAATTTAGCTTTCATATGAAAATAACTCACTTAATTCAGGTTAATTTTAATAATATAGCTATTAAAGTCACCACATCATCGACCACTTATGAAGCTACATAAGCGTGACTCATCAGCACTAATAAAAATAATAATAATGTAAAAATTGTTAAGTAAAAATTCATAAGTGGTAAGTTAAAGGAGCAAAGACGTAATAATGTAAAATATATTCTCAAATTAACACAAATTCCTAAACCTCTTCTTTCTTTTATTCTCTAAATTCCATCCTCTTCATTTTCTCCCAATATAAATCCTAATTTGAATTTTATTTTCGTTTTAGCTTGCCATTCAATGTGTTAAATTGCTTTTAACATATTCATTTTGCAAAATCTTAAAGATCAAAATCAATTAAAGAGAAAAACAATTAATTTTAGATAAAAAGAGTGAATCTAAGGTGAATATGAGGAGATGACAATTAATTGGCGAAAAAGAAAAAAAGGCATGATGTCTTCAGCAAAATAGTCTCATTACATTGACAATGAGGGACTCTAGATTGATGCCCTTCTTTCTTTCTATTTCGTTTCAAGTTTTGCAATTCAAATAGGAAGAGGAATAAGGCATAAAAGGTTAAGGTTGGGTTTAGGATAAGATGAAAAAATAAAGAGAAAAAGAAATTGGAAATTTAAGGTTTAGGTTATGAGAAAACGAAGAAGAAGGAATTGAGTTACAAAAAAAGGTTTAAGGATTTTTAAAGTAGTTGTGAAATTACTTAACATTTTTACATTATTATTCTTTTACTCTTACTTTAAAATTAGATTTAGTACCCATGAGTCATGCTAATATCAATATGGCTTCATAGGTGGTTGATGACATGGTGACTCTGGTGCCCATATTATTATAATTATTTAGAATTAAGTGAGTCATTCCCCTGTGAAAAGTTAAATTAAAGTTAAGTAATTCAAAATATAAATTGAAGTTTTGGAATCATTTTGTAATCAAGTGTCAAATTTGGTGACCGTTTATACAATTTACATGATTTTTATGCTCAGTTATACATCAAATGTGTATCTTAAAAGCTAAATACTTTACCAACAACTATTGAGATTAGCTGAAAGGGGTTGTTCTTTTTTAAGTTAACGTTTTGAGTTTTGAACCATAGTAAACACAGTCATGTTAAATAATTGTTGAAACGCTTTTGTTACCCTTATAATTCTATTCAGAATAAATTAGATTAATCAAAATTTAATGAACTTTGAATACCAGTGGTTAGGGGTGTTCATCGGTCGGTTCGGTCGATTTTTGGGCAATTTTCTGACCGAACCAAAATAACCGAAGTTGAAAAAATCAGAACTGAACCGAATTTGGTCCAAAACCGAACCGAACCGAAAATTTTGGGTAGAAAACCGAACCGAACCGAAAATTTTAAAATATTGATTATTTTTATATTTTTATATTAAATTTGTATATATTTTTAACAAATATTTAGAAAAATTAAAATAAAAAATAAAAAAATCAGTTATTTCAGTTATTTCGGTTAATAGAATTTTTTTTTTACATAAAACCAAACTGAACCGAACCAATTTTCGGTTCAGTTCAAAAAATTCGAAAATTTTAAAAATGTAAACCGAACCAAACCGAATATGGTCGGTTCGGTTTTCAGTTCGGCCATTTCGGAGGCCATGAACACCCCTACCAGTGGTTCATACAAGAAAAAAATAAAATATTTTACCATTTTTTTTTTAATCTTATAAGCCAAGAATATGCTCATATGCTCAGACCTAAAGTAAAATACTTTGCTCACATATATGTTTTTTTTTTCTTTTTTCGAGATACCCTGAAATGTGGTTGAAACGATAGTTTTAAAATTATTCAAACGGAACTTTTTCCACGATGAATCAATAGCCAAATGTAGGGGAGTTCATTAGTTGGTTTTTGGGTATTTTTCTAACCGAACTAAAATAACTGAATTTGAAGAAATTAGAACCGAACCAAATTAGGTCCAAAACTGAAATTTTTGGTAGAAAATCGAACCAAACCAAAAATTTTAAAAATATTGATTATTTTTATATTAAATTTGTATATATTTTTAACAAAATATTTAGAAAAATTAAAATTAAAAATTAAAAATCGGTTATTTCGGTTAATTGAATTTTTTTTACATAAAACCGAACAGAACCAAAACTAAATTTCGGTTCAATTCTAAAAATTCAAAAATTCTAAAAATGCAAACCAAACCAAACCAAATAGTATCGGTTCGGTCATTTCAGAGGGCGTGAACACCCCTAGCCAAATGCATAGTTTCACCCTAAAACTTTACACGATTAACTTCTGACACTTGTAAACTTCTATTATTTTCTATTTAACATTTAAATTTTTATTTTGAACCTATATAACCCCTACAATATATAAAATCAAAGTATTTTATAAATTAATGTTGATATTGGCACAAGAGAAACTTAAATAGACTACAATAATGTTTAATGAAATAGAGAGTAAGAGTACAATTAAAAATAAAATTTTCCAAATTTTTTATATTAGTTTTTAATTCTATTGATATTGTTTTGAAGCTAATTTTAGCATTTTACAAACTTAAAATCATTTAAAATTAATTTTTTTAATCCGTTTTAACATTATATGAGTTAAATAGAATCAAAAAGTGCAAATTAAAATGTGAAAAAGGTTCAAAATAAAAATTTAAAAGTTAAATAAAATAATAATAAAAGTTAAAGTGTCTCAGGGATTAATCGTTGTAAAGTTTAAGGGTGAAACTAGCCATGAATCATTATTCAATCATACAATCTAAACCTTCTTATATTCTTATTTGCTTAGCTTTGAATTAAAATACTTTGCTTTTAAAATACAATCTATTAATTCTGACGTATGGTAGAAAGTACTAGAAACGGTAACTTCAAAGTACCAATATACAACTCTTAGGCCATCTCCAACCATCTATGATGCACGGACATCTCTATCAAGAGCCGTGTTCCGTTTCGGAAACGTTTCGGACATCGACACGTTTCGGAAATTTGTCAGAAACGTTTCGGGGTCGTTTCTGCAAATAAGATAAAGTTTCGGGGCCGTTTCCAAAAATGAACCGGAATTAGATGTCAAATTTATTGAGTTTGCTAACCTCTCATTGGATGAACAGGAATTAGAGACAATATTTTTCAATCAAGATGTCAATGAGAATGTGTAATATTTTATAAATTGATGTGTAGAATATTTTAGATGGATAATTGTTTATTTATGATTATTGAGATATTATATATTATTAAGGGTGTTATTAGTTTATTTATAAATATATGATAAAATCAACATTTGTTGATTTTGAGTTGTAAAATAATTTTTTTTTTTGTATTTATAAATGTTGTTTTCATATTTTTGGACATATTTCACAATTATTTTTATGATAAAAAATATCATTAACCATGAAAAATACACTTTTAAATTGAACTTAATTTATAATTTATATAAATTAAATTTTATAATTTTTTTATTTATAAATTTACCCCTATATTTTTAATATTATACATTGACCCCTATATTTTTAATATTTATAAATTGACACCGGTGTCCCCGTTTCCTATATTTTCCAGAAAATCCGTTTCCCCGTGTCCGTTTCTCCGTTTCCCGTGTCCGTGCTACCTAGCCAACCATAAACGCTAAAATGCAGCGAGTTTTATACCAAAATGCGTTTTCTACAGTAATTTCTCTCCAACCCATTACACAATTTTTTACACCAAAAAGAATATTCTCTCAGCATATTCTTTTTTATATCACAATTTATAATATTTATACATCACATTACATCCATATTTATATTTTTTTAATAAACTCCTCCAACAATAATATAATTTTATTAATTATCATTGATAATAAAAAATAATAAATTAATCATTATTTAATTATACGTCATATTTAATACTTATATATTAATAAAAATAAAATTACATATAAAAATT